>VUQH01021865.1:9165-24634 GCA_015106775.1 Etroplus canarensis | reverse complement strand
GTGCCCTGTGGTTGAGGGGAGGTCTTGCCTCGATTACAGGGCTCGTTAAGTGGCCCACTCTCTCCCTCCTGCTGGATGTCCGTTGTCAGGCTCACTGACATCTTCTTAGGGGAGAGGGGGGAGGGTGGGAGTGGGGAGGGGGTTGGGTGGAGGACCCAGGAGTGGCTGAAGAAAGGAAGCAAGAGTTAAGAGGGGGGATATTCCAAACTTTCTACACAGAATAGCTATCAATCTGGAAACAACTGGCCAAAGAAAAAGCAAAGAGAAAGCCAAAGACATAGCTTTGTTTCTACCTGTAGGTGGTACCAGATCTGTGCTGGACTACAGTGAGTCTGGACAGGAACCAAACACGGAAAGATGAGGGGACCCACTAAGGTAGTGTACTGGACTGGGCTGCAGCAGGGGGCGAAGTGCAGTCCATAGCAAGCCTTAGCCTTTGGGGAAGGGGCTAGGGAAAATGCACAAAAGAAAAAAACATGATGAAACAGTGAAAAATAAGTTTATTTAACAATGAAAGTTTACAAAGGTAAAGATTTACTCTGTTCAGTACTCTCATCTTTTGTTTTACTACATGTTCATGGCCCAAAGTGCTCACGTTAACTTTATTCTGAGCAGGTACGCTACCTAAATTAACGACTACAAATTTGGGCCATCAACATGAAATTAAAATAAATACGGCATTATATTATTGGTAATGCCAGAAAAAAATGTACCATCACACGTGAAATTCCACCGCCCCTTGTGAAAACTCAAAATGTTAAATGTATTTTGATAGAATAAAATGACAGCTGGCAACTGAAAAAAACAGAAAAAGTGTCTACAGAAGGCATTTTTGCGTTTTCTTCTCCTTAAAATCAGTTTAAATTTTAAAGTTAAAATCTCTCAAGCGCTAATAGACATTTTTAGGCTAACATTAGGATAAACAACATGCACATGTGGAGAAAGAATAATATTTACAGCAATCAGGTGAACTGAAGAGGCAGCAGCTAGCCAGCCAGATAAGGGGGAGGGGCACCAAACGGCCAGCCACCACCGCGGGTCCTCTGGGGCCTCTCTCTTTTCTCTCCCTCCGGCTTAGTGCAGCAGCATGGTCTGTCCTACAGTCAGAAGTCCTGGATACCAAGAGCAGAAGAGGAAGACACGGGTGACGTCATGCTTCACACACTGAGTGACTCATCGCTGCTGCCGCTGCTGTTATTTCCAGAAGGGAGGGGGACAAAGCAGCTGAAAGCTCAGAACCTACTGGCAGGAAGGTTTTAAAAAGTCACACCTAAAGCAGGATTAATCCTTCTGAAAGCGCTAAATTGTTGACTTTGTCACTGCTTATAATTAGTTTTTAGAGTGTGGGCTCCACGCTTTATGAAGAGCAAATGTGTTTTCTGAGAAAGCACTAAAAATGTTTTCCCCTCTAAAATACATCACAGCAGAAAGGTATCAGACATGCACCATCTGGCAAAGCCTAGCACACAGAACATTTCTGCTTGTTCAAATAAAAGGTGCTGTTCAGTGCCAACTACAGTGGATTTTTTGTTATCTTGCAAGTATACAGACACACACTACTGAATAACAATCTGTCATACAAGCCTATATTCTCATTGGGTCAAAAACAGCATAAATTGTGTGACATTAATAAAAAAGGCAAAAAAAGCAGTATAAATTAAATATGCATGACTGTCAACATGTATGCACTGCATGCATTATTGAATATTGCCATACATGTATGTCCCTGCCTGTACCACTGTGCTGTGCTGTAGAATAGATGAGTGAACACACAAGGCAGGGATTCCCAGTGTGGGAAAGACCCAGGCAATGTAACAGCAAAGTCGTCATCAGCAGCAGCATCAGCAGCATTACACTACATCACTGACCAGGACACCCACACGTCCCAACCCTACTGTGCTTACACAAACCTACATCCACGCTGCATGCATGCTGGACTCTATCGTTTATGAATAATCTCCTCTTCCTACTTGATAACACACTGCAGTATAGTCTTCCACAAGGGGAATGGAAAGTTTTTGATTAGAAAACACATCTATTCATTCATTTCTTGTGTCAATCTCTAATCTCATGGCTGAACGAACTGTCAGGGCTTCATGGCAGGGAGGGGCTGCAGGAGAAATTGTGAATCAGAGTCAGCAATAGGGTGTTTATTAATAAACCAGCTTTACCTATCCTCTCCTCTTCCACCCATCCCTCTCTTATGATCCCTCAGTTCTATCAACACTCCTCCCAGTTTCACTCAACACACACAAACCAGCCCACAGGGTTGCCAAGGAGATGGTTAACGTCATTCTGAACTAGTGCCATTTGTGTTGAGTACCAGTGAACAGGGAAGGGAAAACAGTGATATTAAAAATAAATACAAGGGTTTCAGTGTACACAGACAGAGAAATGGAAAGCTAGAAGCAAGGAAAATGTGGCAGAGTGAGAAGAAACAGTAAGAGACCAGGATATGCCATTAATGGTATTGCATTTTCTTATTCTCAAGTTCTGGGTTCCTTACACTGACACAACAAAGTGGGTTCTCGCTTATCTAGGTCATAGGATATCAAATAGTAAAATGTCAAATTAATGGTGCTGAACTGATAATGCTTCTCAAATAATTAGTGAGGCCTTTTCTGTTGCTTTTAAGTTACTCTGTGTAACAGTAAGCATGACTGCACCAAGACTACAGCTCTTTTGACAGAAATCTATGCATTTTCCTGTTATTTAACTTTTCACACTTCTTCAGCTTTGGGTCTTCTTTCAGCTGCTCCCGTTAGGCGTCGCCACAGTGGATATGCTGTAAAAAAAATTTGTCCAGTAAATCTGCCTGCAGCAGGGCCGGTGGTGTAATGGTTAAGGTGCCGGGTTCATGATCGAGAGGTCCTGAGTTCGAATCCTGGTCAGACCCCTACCGTGCCAAGACCCTTAGGCAAGGTCCCAACCGCAAGTGTGCCTCTGTCCAGCAGTAAAAAACGGGCACCTGGGAAGGTAACCTGCGATGGAGTAGCGTCCCATCCTGGAAGAGTTTAACTCCTAAGTCGCTTCACTCTACAGAAACCGGGGATAAGCTCTGGCCCGATGAGCCTTGTAGGCTTGGGTGTTAAAGCCCAACGGACTTTACCAATCTGCCTGCAAAAACTGGCTTTAATGGCTTTGTTTTGATCATTTTCTCAGGCAGATCATACAACTTGAGACAAGTATGGCCAGACATAGGTGCCTTTTCTATCTTCAAGACACCGGGGTGACGAGTCATACCCATGTGATTTGCTCCCTGAAAACCTTTTTAAATTAGAAGACTTTATAGGAGCTACACAAAAACAGCAGACCACTCTAAAAAAAAAAATACTCATTTAAGAAAAATCATCACCTCTACAGGGGCACCATAGCTTCCAAGCCAACCAGCTCCTTAAGCTCATAATGTTATTCTGACAGCCAGCAGGGGGCAATGCTTGTGGTTGCAAACAGACCAGTCTTGTACAGTCCTCTGCTCCCTTGCTCTGTGACCAGAGTAAACATTTTCATGAAGAGTGTTGCTAGTTCTAAGTAATTTTGAATAGAACATTAAGTTCATGTTATAAATTATGGTCATTCTAAGAGTCTGAAAGGACTATTATCCTAAACTCGCTGGCTAACAACTTGTCAGTCACGAATCATTAGCCAATGAGCATGCGGTTTCACAGTCAGATCCACACCTCATTTGTCCCATCCAATTTCAAAACACCAAAGTAAAATTGTTCAATGCAAGACTTGATTATGGGATTTCATTAATCACGATGGCTACATCCATCTTTTATAGTATCTGACGGACGTGTGGCCTATACTGTTACTGTCATGGCAACAAGGGTAAATGTCTTAAGAAATTAGATAATTTTTTTTACTTAGTGGTTCAAACACTTGCCTTACATACTAAAGTCCCCAGGTTGCAACTAGGAGGAAACAACCTTGAGATTCACAAACCAGCATATTTCTATTGCTGGTGCAAAGCCCGAATAAGTGGGAGGGCTGGAAGGGTATCCAGTGTAAAATATGACCCTTTGAGGACAAGGAAGAAGCCAAAGACACCCATTTTTACTTACTTGTATAAAAAATTTCTAAGATGGAATTACAATATGACATATTGTTGTACACTGCAGACTCAACAAATGCATTATCAGCAGCAGCGCTGCTCTCTGTTCGCTGTGCCCCAGTTCAGTCAGTGTGTTGGTGGGCCTGATGCTGACTTCTCTCTTCGGCTGTCTGCATCATCACATTGGCTACAGATATGCAGCAGGGCAGCTGATTCACACAGGACTTGCGTCAGTTACATCACAGCAAAAGATTTATCCACTTTATGCTGGCCTCAAAAACCAAGAGACCATTATAATACAGCAGGATAGAGATGGCATAAACAGGCACTGAAAAGAGAACACTGACAGCTTATTGACTTATTGGTCAAGTTAAAGTGATGATACATTTATGTTTGTTCCTATTAATTTTTACTAAATGCTAACAGTGGGGTCACCACTAAAATTTGCCACCTTTTTGCCATTTTCATGCCAAAATATTAATTCAGTCCTATGTACAACCAGTGGCTCATTACAAAAGTAATATTTTGAGGTGTTGCACTGCATCATTGCATCCTGATGTTTAATGCTACTCTCTCCAAAAACCAGCTGGAATCCTTCAATATTTAAAAAATGTAAAGGTGTGCCAGTTTTCTATGTTCTTTCATCTTTAAGAAAACATCAGAGTTGTAGGTGTCACTGTGAGTTTATCAGTCCTTTTGACAGTAACTTAGGACCACACTCACACCAACATCACAGCCAATAACCAACAACAAAACAATCAATTTTCACCAGCTGTCATAATGTGTAGGACACTCTGACCCACAACATGTATGTTACCAGCTCTGCAGAGCAGCATGGACCATGATGGCAGGCACCCGGTCCTACACAGTCCTGCCCACTGGGTCAGGTTGCCACATTAAAAGTTACGAAAGGACGGGAGCCCTAAATTAGACATGGTGTGTGTGTGTGTGTCCGTGTGTGTGAAAAAAGGTTCAACAACAGCGTTAAAAATTCAGCAGTGGAATCACGGTCATCTACCTCCCTGTGTGTATGTGTGCATGCGTGCATGTGTCAGAGTGACAACAGAGGAGAAAGAGGTGTGTGTGTGTGTGTGTGTGTGTGTGTGTGTGTGTGTGTCGTTTTGGGGCAGACAGCATGCATATGCCCACTACAGACATGACACTAGCCAGACTAAATATTTTGTGCAGGTATGAGCTCACTGTCAAATTTAGCTTGCCTCTGGTCAAGCTGGGTCAGGGTCTCAGCAATAGTTAGCAGTATGGTAAGCCAGAGAAACGCAGGGAATTTTACTGCATGGCAGCTGTAAGCACAAAGGAATCATTAATATCAAACCCTATTGACTGATCAAGTCAACTAATCCCTGATTAATTAGCGGATATAATCAGACAGGAAGCCAAAATGCATAGTTCAAGAGTATAATTCTTTACCCTCCGGAAAAAAAAAAAAATCAGTCAATCTCAAGAAAAATAAAACTAAGCTAATCTCACATGTTGATTAACAGTTAACAGTTATTTTAAAGTATTAAACTATGGTGCAAGGTTCAGCTTGTTCTCTGTGGACAGCTGCAGCTTTTCTCTAGTTCGTTTAAAAAGTGAATAACATTAGGGGAGGGGGTTTGCAAACTTTTCTAGAGACATGAATACCATTCATTAACTGGCACCTCAGGATGACACCATAATAGTAAGAAATACATTAGAAATTAGAAATACATTAGAAATTATAGAGAACAGATGAACAAGGAATAAGCAAGGAATAAGCAGAGTACATTCCCACAATTTTTACTTCATTCACTGCATCATTTCAAATTTCATAATGGAGAAGCATGCGTAACAAGAATGCCTCTCCATTTTCTCTGCAGAGGCTGAATGAAAGATAAAGGTGAATGAAATCGCAGAACGCTGCAAACAGGAGTGAGCATGCACACACAAACCCACAGACAGCAGTGGGAGAGACATACACCGGCAGCTCGACCCAGTTCAGCTCCTCTGTATTCAGCAGCGCACCTCGTCCATTTGACGTCAGAGAGAACCCATTTCACAAAAGGCAGCAAGGTTATGTCTTCGCAGAGTGGAGGCTGATGTGTGTGTGTGTAGTAAAGGCAGAGTTTGTGCAAGCTCAGTGCCTGCACATATCATATATCAGCAGTCTTCACAGTGTGTGCGTAGCAATGCTCGTCTGTGTCAGAGAGGATTCCCCTTTGCGTTAGTTGCACAATTTCACACAGGGAGGGGACGAGGGGGCTGGCAGGGCACTCAGGACTGTAGGGGAGTGATCCAGGCACCTTTGCTTCACTTACATAAAGTATTGATAGATAAGTCATTGACCAATACAATTTTCAGACATGAGCTATCTAAAAGGGATTAGGTGCGGAGACACTCAGATACAAACAAGGGAAACAAGACTGTCAAATGTAGCGGAAGACAGGATTTCTCTTCTTCCATCTATGTCTCTTTCTGTCCTTCTCCCTGCCACCCCCTCTCGTTTCTCTCTGTGTTATGAGGATACCCCTTCCTGCCTTCCACCCCCTCCACATCAACCCCTCCCATCAATATCTCTCTCTCCTTCCACCCACTAATAAATGTTAGCTCTCCCTGCCTCTTTTTTCCTTCCTCTTTTAATGTGCCTTCTTAAATTGTCAGGCCTGCTGCTGACGCCATCCTCCTCCACTCAGGCAGCCCACTCAGTCCTGTGGGACGAGCTATGACTCATTCTCTCCCTCCTTCCCTCTTCTCCCTCCCTAGTTACCTACCTACCTACCTACCTACCTTTCTGTAGCCATATTTCTGTTGCTCACTACGAATAACCTATGTATAATCCTCTGCTGCATGTGGAAAACATAGAGAAGGTATATGACAAGAGCAGATACAGAATATAAACACACAAATAAAGTAGGTTATTGTGTAAAGATGTATTAGCCATGTAAATGACAGCATTTTCTGCGTAATCAGCAAATGCCAGTGGAGAGCGAGGGGGCAACCTGATCTCTTGGATGCATTACTGATGAAGACAAGCGTGCAGGAATGTGGGTGATGAAGAGAAATACTGAATTCCACATGGGCCAAAGCTAAACAAGTAAATAAGAGTTATGAAATAATCAATTCTATTAAGACAAAAAAATGACTCAAGAAAAAGGTAAAAATAATTGAAACAACTTATTACAAAACACAACTTTAATTCAACTATTCATCTACTTCTACTACAAACCAATTAAAAAAAAAATTTATTAATAGTAGTAATGTAGTGATCCCTTTCTGAATACTTCTACTAAAAGCTTCCTGAAATAGCATTACTTACATTACAAATAGTGGAGCAACACATTAAAGTTTATTCTCAATTTTAAAAAATAATAGTTTCTCAATGATGGGGGTCCGATATGTGCAAAGGTAAGAAATATCAGATCGGAGTTTTTTACACTTGCTTTTTCTGCACAAGATATTAGAAAGAAATACAAGTAACCTCCAAGGCTATTAAATGAAGCCAGCGGAAGTGCCAAAAATGGCAGCTCCTTCAGTGGCCACTTTGAGGCTGGCTCTAAATACCAGTTAACCTTTTAAGATGTTATAATACCACTAACCAGGGCTGCAGTCATAACAGATGACAGTGCTCCCCTCTCTCTTTCTGTAACAGGAAGATTTAAACAACCAAGTTGGGAAGCAAGACAGATTACAGCTGCACAGTTCGGATTGGTTTTATCCCATCCAAAAACACCACATAAATGAAAAAGTGTAGCCTATATTAGAGGTTGTTCCACACACTTTTCACAGTTACTTCATGTGACTGATAGCTACAACATGTAGACGTGGGTCTACAAAACTTTGCACTGAACCAACAAACTACCAACTTACTGCCATGCGAGGACTTTCAAGCTCTTCTCAAGAGTGTGTATATGAAGAGGAATCCTTCAAGGCAAGGCCAGACAATGAATCAAATTTGGTTTCAATTAAGCATTCAATGATTATGAAAACAGTATCAGGGGTAAAACAACTATTCCATTATTCCTCCACATTCACTTTCACTATGATGCTCTTGTTTTTGTTTTTTTTTGGTTGTCTTGTTAGAAATCTCCCCATTTCCTTGGACAGGGGTGTACTTTTGTCCCTCCCTAAAAGCTCAGACTCACTCACTGTTTGGTGCGGCTCCAGCCCAAGATGACTGAATGAAAGCATACTGTCAATAACATCAGTCTAGTGATGGAAAAACTGACAGTTTCACAGTAGAAACTTTCGAGGGATTATTAAATCTGGGCCTGCAGAATTCCAGAAATTTTCCAGAGTTTGAAGAGGTGTGTGTTGCTAGGCAAATGTTTGCCATTACTACCTCTGTCACTAGTGTATGTTGCTATTACTTTAATTGATGTGAAAAGGCTGTCCTAAACACATGTCCTGATATCTTTATGATGAAATTAAAAATGTTAAATTCTAAATCTTGAGTAAATTGATATTCATTTGTTGTAATCTTGAGAAAATTTAGGTTGATTTATTGTTTTAAATAAATTAATGTTTCTGATTAGGAAATAATGATCATGATATTCTTTTACAAATCACAAAATTCTACAAAAAAACTGAATCTCCCTCCTGCAGATTCTGGTAGGGCCTACATATCACTCAGGGCACTCAGCTGGTGGATTTTTGGTAGTGAGTGACAGCTGACTTTCAACCTATGTCATTTGCCACCTGGCTGCCATGCAGGTCTCCCAAGGCTCCCAAGTCCACTTGGGCTCCTCTTTGTGCCTGTCTGCACTAGGGCTGTAGTGATGGACAGTGAGGTCTGAGCTGAGCTCAGGCTCAGACTTGTGCAGATTATGAAATTAAAGTGTGTATGTCTGAAGCAGCTACACTGATTAATTATCATCAAATTAAAGAAATGCGAAGATAATTCTGACTACTTGTTGGAGTTTTACACTACAGTGAAATGTGACTGCACTTCAAGAGGTACTCGTTCATCTCATCTCCTTAATTTTTCTCCCACCGGGTGTTTTTGTTGGTGGAAAACTTCACTGTGTGCAGGGAGGGCATGTTGAAGAGTATAAGAGAGACAGGTGAGGCATTTTACACAGATAAAACAAAAAGGAAGAGTTAGTAGCTGTTCTGCTGCTGTTCAGCTGATATCTGTCCACTTACATCAATTATGGTAAAGCTAAATCTTTCAGGACTGCATGTCAATGTGTAAACATCTCAGTGCTGTAAGTGAGAAATAAACTCCTGGATTGTGTTTCTCTCTCGTTCATACGCTACTGGCTTTTTTGTGTTTGGGCCACGCATTGTGCAATATGGAGGGTGGATAGTGCTACCCTGATGGGCTCGCACTAACCTCCTCAACCACCCCTCCTCAGCTGTGATGGTCATCAGTGAACATACAGGGAGCTGACAAGACAATCAGACTGTGAAGCACATCACCCATCCCTAGTCTGCACCCTCAGATGTCCCACAATGGAAGCTGCAGACTGGCAGTGACCAGCACCCTCTTGACTCACCCTAACTCACTACTGAATGCCCCTGTTTTACCCGTGTCCACCTCTTTACTTAATTTTCTTTGTTTTTGCATTAATGACTAAAGTTCAAGGGAATCACCCGTTTTACAAAAACAGTTTTTAAAAGTCCAGTAACTACATGAAGTTTAAGTTAATGATTACTCAAGTTACATAATTCAGATTACAATACTGGCAAAAATAAACATGATTTAGATTTTTGCAATAACCATGCAGCCTCATTCATCCACATCATTTCTTTATTCTGTGGCCATGGAGTTAGCACTGTAGCAGAAATGCAGACATCCTGTTCAGCTAATATGCACACTGAAATATATATCACAAGGTGTATAATCATTGCAATTGGGAAGGGGAGGGGTAATAATGCTGAAGTGACTTTCTTATCTTACCCTCTGATAAGAAAATAGGATTTTCTTGGTTTCTGGGATGTACCAAAGAATTATTTATGTAGACCTTGGAAGACAGCGCTACTAAGATAAGAAAATGTAACAAGAATCTATCGTGTTTTACATAAAACAAACACTTTAGCTTCAGAGCCGAAAGCAGTCTTGAAACTATGTGCAGAACAGCAAAAAACTCAAATGTCTGGACTGCAAAAAATTTAGATAAATCTAACATTTTAACACAGCAACAGTGAAGTAGCAGCTACTAATAAGCCAAAACCTGTTTGTCCACAGGGTAGGCATTCACAGCGTGTACACCTTCTGGACAATGAGAAACATTATTTGTAATAATCACATTTTCTAGCTGCCCTCTAGAAGACGTATGTTGGATTGTGGAGTTATCTTGTCTCCTCAAGTACCGTGAGGAGATTTATGAAAGATTCTGCCTCCCACACTTGAGCCACTGATGTTAAATGAATAACTGTGTCAAAACGAAATTGGGTGGCAGCTACTGCGCTCATTATAAACCTTACGTAACATATCCGCTTCTTTTAGTGTGAGAAGCACTGCAAGAGGATGCAAGAGATAGGAGAGAGGGGAAAAAAAGAGTGAAAGATGGAGGAGCAAAGGGTGGCTAGTGAGACAGGAAGAGAGGAAAAACTTCTCAATGATGAAACAATCTGCACTGTTAAATGATTGGACCAGACTTCCACCAATGGGAGGACCAGCTCCATGGCAACAAGCTCTGTCACCAAGAGAAAAGCAGCCATATCCCTCAACACCCCCATATTTTTCCTCTTCTTTTCTCTCTCACGACCCCCCCCTCCTTTCCCCAATTACAAGACAGAATGTATTTATCAACGGGTACCTGCATAAAGACAAAACAACACACACACGCACACACACAGCAGCATCATGGGTTACTTACAGCCTAAGCAACATAGCTCAATTGCAGACACAGCAAATGCACACATATGATCAAACAAGGCTTGCTGACGTACACAGGGGCACACAGACTTACTCATTCATACACACACAAACTGCGTTTAAATGTGCACACTGACGATGACATCCCTGACTGTTTCACTCTGTCCACATGAGAGCAGTGACTAACTACTAGGTCTGGTGGAACGGAACCGTGACCTAAACAAAATGAGTTCACAGACACAAGAACAGATTTCTGGAATAAGTAAGTAGGTCCCAGCAGATATAAACTGCCCTTTTCTGTCAGATGTACATTATGCACAATAAAAAGTCGTCGTTTCACCCATCAGCCACAAAATTAAAACCACTTCTGAGTGCAGTGAACGACACTGACATGTTGAATTTAAATACTCTCCGTACAAATACTGAATGTATTTATAAGCCATTTTAAACCATTAATCGCATTTTTAATAATCAAATCTTATTTAACATGTGAAATGTGTAGCACCTTATGCCATGCATAACATCGCATGCACCCTGCAAGATCAGTTTGCAGATAGCAACGCTAGCTGCAGCAGGTTAGCATTCACACGCCTGGCCAGAATGTGGTTAGGCATTGCTCAGGTTGAGCGGTCATACACCAGTTCATTCTGGCACAGCCAATGTGCAACCGCTAATTTTATACATTGAAGTACTGCAGAGCTAAGTGAATAGTGATGTTGTCATCTGACTTACTTTCCAAAGGGATATACTACATAGCCAGGCTTTCTTTGTATTAGCTGGCTCAACAAAACCTAAACACTCAATCAGAGAGAACAGGTACTATAATGGTGATTATTAACTGTCTTTGTCAACCCAGGCATTCTGCTTTAGGATCTGTGTGCATTCACATTAAAAGGGGACATTTTATGCATCATTAGGCTCTTCTTCCACACAAAATGGATCAGCTCAGCACATTCTACTCCAATCAGAGACATTATCAGATGAATGGATACTAGCAGTTATACAGGACATCAAACAATGTCACTGTAAATAATACAAGAGAGCAACGCTGCAGAACACTGTTGATCTCTGGAAACATAAGCATTTATTTTACCACCTAATTCATGATCATCAAGCGTGCACAGAGCAGTAAAATGTACCTTTCGTCTGCTCCCGTTATACATTTAATTTACAGTTCAGTGTGTGCTTAAACTGATTACAGATTACTTGGGGTGTTCAGTACAGACCCTCTCCTATAGCCCAATAAAGGAGATTTGGAAATCACTTTAGTTTGTCGCCAGATCAAAGTGAAATTATTTTAATTTGTTAAATATTGTCATGACAAATAGACTACGATTATATCATCAATTCTCTGATCTGATATTAAGCAGCTGCAATTCCAGGACTGTAAAAGATACTTAGTAGTCAATTAGGGCCAAACATAGAAACATTTATGCATTTTCTTCATCACCAACTGAATACATGCAAATTCCCCTGACGACATGGCACACGGTGCAACCTGGTGCTATAAAATTTACAGCAGTAAGTCATTCCGTGATATTAGTAAGATATAACTGAATAGGCTGCATACATAAAATGTATTGCTACAGCAGAGAGTTTATAAATACGTATACTGTAAACAAAATAATCAGTAAAAACGTAGCACTTCCAGATGATTTTGAACCAAAACTCTCAACGCAACCTGCTCCAGACCAAGCTGAGTTCAGCATAAGTTACCCCAGTGACAGCCAGCTTAAGAGAGCCACCTTTATGACACTTGCAACTCTGATTTTAAACTTTAAAATGCATAAACCTCACTTCATAGTACACCTCTCAGGTTTCTTGTTTACATTTTCCCATCATAGAGAGAGAAAGGGCAACAGTCTTGTGGTGTACATTCCTAAAATTTAATTAGTTTCAGTATTTTAGGTGTCTACTAGCAAGGGCTGCAATCCTCTAGTCTACTAACCTTCCACATCCCTACACACCAGGGACATTCCTGGTGACCAATTTAATTCTAGTTGTTTAAGTGAGAAAAAAAGACTACCTGATTAGTCTGAAAGTAAGGAAACAGTCAAAACATTAAAAACTGAGTCCGACCTAACTGGACAAACATTTTCCATAAAAACTGTCCATGTATTTAAACGCTATATGAAACCATTATTCATATTCTTCATTAGTCAAATTTTGTTTTAAATGTTGTTGAAATGTGCAGCACTTTGTGGCATGGAAATGTTGCGAACATGTAATATGACATTAGCTTGCTGAGTATGGCTAATGTTTGCAGTGCTGGCACCAGCTGCCATCCTGAATATTTAAAAATATTCAGATTCAGAAAGATGACAGATTATGTGAATTATGTGAAGTTCAGAATGAATAACACTTTCCTGTGTACTATACTTCTTATAAGGAGTTTAAAATACCTATTATTAAATGAGATGTGTGTTAAAATCCAGGAATTTTTGGAGCACTGATGACAGAATGAAATGGTTGTTTAATAATGTTAGTGTTTATGCCTGTGTCATTTTCAAAGCTTGGAAAAGACATCAGGTTGGGTTATTTTTTTATTACTTGCAGGTTATGTTGCAATCCCAGTTCTGGTTATTTGTTTCTGGTGTTTTATAAGCCTGTTAGAGCTGGACATAATGTATTTATGCATGACACAATATTAAAATCAAATCAAATCCCTTGCTGCATGCTTGCATCCACACACAGTTACACTCTGACACTGAACAATCAAGCACTCGTTTTCTAGAAATGCAACAGTTAGCATGGCTGACATCTATTTACAACTCTCTGTCATAGACAGAGAGAGAGAGAGAGAGAGAGAGAGAGAGAGAGAGAGACCAGCTGGTGCCAACTAGCAAGAGCAACAACGTTTAAACATCTAGTCGACTAATCATGCACATCCCTACAGCCCACTTGCAGACCTCGTACCTCAGACCTCGTACCTCTCTGAGGTACGAGTATGCTAACTATATTTCCTCCCTACAGCAAGTCTGAATTGAATGGGATAAAAAGAGTTAATACTTCAGTAAGCATTGTTAACATAATATTAGAGACAATGACTCCAAATGACACTCTGCAACTAGTTTGCACATTCATATTTCAGAACTTATAAAAAGTAGGGAAAAATGTTCTGACTGATTAAAACCATGTGTTTAAGTTTCTGTGTATAAAATTTAGTTCCACCAGGGCAAAGATGACTCCTAGCAGCAAAGAAAAGGAAAATCTGATCTGAATAACTGCTGTAAAACTACCCTACTCAGTGTCTCTATGTTTAGCTGATAGTCTTTAGTTGAAAGACTGTTCAGAATGCATATTTTATCACTGTGTTAGGCTGCTCCCTCCAGGTCGTACATTTGTAGGTCAGTGACTTGGCCCCAGGTATGGTACAACACATTCCACTTCTTTAAACCTCATTTTTATGTCTTACAGAGTGTTACTGTCTATTGATGGCTTTGTCTCTTTCACCCAATATCTAATCTTTTCTATTCTATACAATCTGAGTGGATGAGTAGCATAGAGTTATGCTTTCTCAGAAGAAGTTCTTGCTGTCTGATCATGTTGGAACGAAATGTGTTCATAGTGATTCAAATTTTCCACAGGGGAAGGAAAAGTGGCAATCTGGCCACTATGGACAGGGGTAGGAAGGAGAGATGTGCCATTGTTATTAAAAAAGGGCTATCAGTGCACATTTTCAGACAATCTCACCAGGACGATATTGATAATGATTCATTGGGTTGTACACATGTGCCACAGTTCAGAAACACAGTGAACTACAAGCTCACACGGAGAGCGTATCCTCTGCCAATGCTCTCTCTCATAATTAAAGAGTGATCTGGATCTAAAATGTCCGGAGTTTTTCCGTTTTGCCCATGCTCCACACCTCTTCACTAAGGTTCATATAATTCACTTTGCTAGTTCCTTCATAATCTTCTGACAATCAGCCAAACAGAATTGAAAAGACGCCACTGTCTTGTTAGTGGAAAAAGCCAAAATGAAGAGTACCATGCTTCATTCCTCTCTGCATACCTGGCCAATTACGTGTAAAGTTGGTGTGAATATCAACTGATGGAAAGGTGTGGTCCATACATGGTGACCATGACCATCCCCAAACCCTGCTTCAGGCCATTTCTGTTCACATCAGGTAAAAATCCCAAATCGTTACACATCAGTTCAACTGTGGTAAGTCTATTCTTTTTCTATAACACAAGTCAAGATTGACAGATGAGGTCATGCAGGAGTCTCCATGGACTATGATGTTCGCAGACGACATTTGATTTGTAATGACAGTAGGGAGGAGCTGGAAGAGAGCCTGGAGAGGTGGAGGTATGCAGAATTGAAGATGTTGAGATTTTTGCTGGGAGTGAGCAGGATGGACAGGGTTAGAAATTAGTACATCAGAGGGACAGCTCAAGTTGAGAAGTTTTGAAACAAAGTCAGAAACACAAGGCTGAGATGGTTCAGAGGAGGGATAGTGGAAATATTTGAAAAAGAATGTTGAAGACTGAGCTGCCAAGCAGGAGGAGAATAGGAAGATCACAGAGAAAGTTCATGGATGTAGTGAAGGAGGACATGCAGAGGTTGGTGTGAGGGAAGAGGATGCAAGGGATAGGGCGAGATGGAGGAAGATG
>VUQH01021858.1:208-13557 GCA_015106775.1 Etroplus canarensis | reverse complement strand
TGCCTGTTTGCAATGCAGTACTGTCTGAAGGCTCAAAGATCACAAGCATCCAGTATTGGTTTTTGGCTGTGTCCCTTGCACACAGAGATATCTCCCAATTCTTTTGATGATATCATGCACTGGAGATGATGGCAAATTCAATGCCTTTCCATTTTTACATTGAGGAACATATTTCTAAAATTGCCTCACAGTTTGTAAGCACAGTTTCTGGCAGACTGCTGAACCTCGGCCAAGCTTTACTTCTGAGAGACTCTGTCTCTCTGAGGTGCTTGTTTTATACCCGATCACATTACAGCCTGTTGCCAATTGACCTAATTAGTTTCAACATGTTCCTGAAGCTGTTTCTTTTGTAGCACCACTTACTTTTCCAGCCTTACACTACCAGTCAAAAGTTTGGACACACTGTGTTCAAACTTTTGACTGGTACTGTATAAGAACCAGTTTTAAATTGTATCTTTAGGAACTTTATTACTAGCAGCTTTTCACTAAAACACATCCTTTTTTCTCATTTCTTTGCTTGAATCTATGAAAAGTACCAGTGATAACACAGTTTGACAGGCATAAAATAGCATTTTGCACCAGCAAGGTGATTCCCAAACAGCTATTAACCAAAAACTTGGCTTATCACCACATGGTCTGCAATGTGTCTTTAAAAAATTCTGAGGAAACTAGGCAAGTGGAGGACAAAAGAAGTGACAGACCTAAAACTATCTACAGCAGATGAACAGTTTTTGAAAGTCATGTCCTCAAGAAATAACAAAAAATCAAGCAGAGACCTGACACAGGACCTGAGAGATGCATCTGGTCCTTCAACTGATCCATCCACTGTTCACCAAAACCTCATCAGAAATGGTCTCAGTGGCTGCAAAGAAACCATTCTTAAGGAAGGGAAACAGGGAGAAAAGGATGAGGTGTGCCACTCTCTGTTTTTGCCTTATGTACTGTATTTCTGTTTATGTTTACATGTGTTTCAGTAAATCATTGCATCTATTTCCCATTTCTCTTTTTGATAAAGGTTATAGTTGGGGCTTAGTTATGCTGTGTTTAGGCTGCTGAGGGGCTTCTTATGATGTGCTGGGCATTTCTTCTCCACCCAGCCTCTTTCACTCCCCATGCATTTATTTACTACTGCTGCATGTAATTAAATGTTTTCTTTTCTCTCCCATAGTCTGTGCCTCTCTTTGCTCTCCTTTCTCTCTTCTCTCTCCCCTCACCCTCAAGTGGTTGAGGAAGATAGCTGCCCCTCCCTGAGCCTGGTGCCGCCGTAGGTCTCTTCCTGTTAAAAGGGAGTTCTTCCTTCCCACAGTCACCAAGTGCTTGATTGCCTGATTGTTGGGGGCTTCTCTCTAACACTGTAGGATCTTTACCTTACAGTGTAAAGCGCCTTGAGGTGGCTTTTGTTGTGAACTGGTGCTATACGAATAAAACTGAATTGAAAAAGAATTGAAACAAAATATGAAGAAATGAGGGGTGGCTTGAGGCATTTGCACAGTACTGTGCAGCTGTGCAATTCATATGAAGTCACTTTGAAACTCACTGAATGTAGCCTGTTGGTAGGTCAGAGTCAATTCTAATGATTGATTTAGGACAGGGCAATTATATTAATAAGACTTTAATGGATTTTAGACTTTTCCTTGCTTCTTCATTAGCCAGCCAGCTGATATTGTCCTAATCCTTTGAACTTCCCTGGTTCAAACAACCTGGGTGACACAGGCATTAAAAGAGGTAATCCAGACTCACTGAATGTTTCACATGCTACTGTTTATCCTAGTGACATTTCAATTTCACCCTCCTTTAAAGAAACAGCAGACAACTGAGTAGGCAAATAAAACAACAAAACCTTAAATTATTTTTAGTACACAGACTGAAGTTGATACCTTTCTTGTAGGGATTTTTTAGGAATCAGGAGCTATAAATGAGAAACAATGTTAAAATACACAATTTTTATTAAGTCCAGCAATGATTTGTGGGTATTTTTTGTTGAAATGCCCCCAATTTAACTGACGTAACAAACATGAGCATAATCAACAAAAACAATCAAAGTTCATTCTATATAAAAAATATGATTGGCCTCCCCTGGTGATTCCTCCTTGGATTGGGTATGTTTACTTTAAGTACTTTAGATATGTTTTGATCATACAAGTTTTGAATTGCTGATCTACTAAAGGATTACCCTTTTACTAAAGTAAAAAGTCTAAAAGCATTTCTTTTCCACTTTGTAAGATAATCATGTAAAAAAAAAAACAAACAGAAAACTCTTGTGCAGTGTCACATTCCAGGTAATATATCTATGATTTAATATATAATATAGATAATAATAATTGTTCTTGGCCCCCCTCTGCCATTCAATGCTTAACATTTCTGGAAATGCCCCAGTAACCTTGCACTGAGAACAACAGAAAAAAGCGTCACTTAGAATCAAGCCCAGATTATCAAGTTACAGACACTAATGAACACTAATTTTTGATGGGCCCAAGCCAACTTTACTCTTTCTTCAATGATTACACAGCAGAATTCTCATAAATCACATTGTTTTCTCCTTCTTGTCTCTCTCTCCTTTCTGCCTCCTCTGCTCTCCAGAAGGTTTTCAGCTTCTCTCTGCCTGATGATCTCATCCTCTCCTTCTATTTCTCTCTTTTATTGCACAGACTACTGTATTTTACCAAACTCATGTCAATAAGTACTTGTACAATTTTCGAACATTTTTTGTAATTTTGCCTCTGTACACAACCACAGTAGATTTTAAATAAAACAATTAAGATTTGATCAAAGTGCAGACTTTCAGCTTTAATTCAGGAAGTTTAACAAAGTCCTACTCTTTAGGAATTACAGCCTTTTACACATTTTTATACATTTCAGAGGCTCAAAAGTAATAGGATAGTTGACTTACAAGCAGCTTTGTAGCAAGGTGAGACCTGTTCCCTCATTATTCTATGACAAATTGACCAGATAAAAGATGTGAGGTTGATTCCAAGTGATGAACTTGCACTGGGCATGTTTTCACTGAAATTCTCAAGATGGGGTCCAAAGAACTGTTGATGGAAGTAAAGGAGGCCATCATTAGGCTGAAAAACCAAATTAAACCTATCAGAGAGATAGAGAAAAGGAATGGCCAAAGCAACAATATCGTTCTTTAACAGAAGCAGATTAAGTTATTGTATATCATTTTTTGTTTGTTTGTTTTTTTTTATAATAAAACATGAAGATCTAAAACTTTGGAAAAAAATTCCCAGTTAGATGGGCCCCAACTGGCATGGATCCCTGAGCTGATGCCCAGTATGGATAATCAGACCCAGAACAGGCTGTTGTAGCCATAGTTTAACATTTAATTTCTATTGTCATGGTGTCAGGTAATAACAAGAAAAATAAATAAATACATACATTCAATTTAAAGTTCTTGTTCTTCTTCTTTCGGCTGCTCCTGTTAGGGCTCGCCACAGTGGATCATGTATTATGAATCTGCATTTGCATTTGGCAAAGATTTTACACCGGAGTCCCTTCCTGACGCAACCCTCCCTATTTACCGGGGCTTGGGACCGGCACTAGGAGTGCACTTGCATGTGACCCCCCCGTGGTGGGGTTATTCAATTTAAAATAATACTAATAACAGAAAAATAAAAATTAAACAGGAATATGGTTAAATCAACTTTTATTGTTAACTTAATAACATTTTTTAATTTTTAAAAATATCTGCCACATAAAATGTTGTATTTTATTTCCTGAAACCTATAAATGTGAGCAATTTTTCAAGTGAAAATTTTTTTATCTTAAAATGATCAGAATGAATAAACAGTTTATGGTTTCCTTTAGTCTTTAAATTTTGCATTGAAACCAAAAACTCCCAAGAGACTCTTCTTTTTGTAGAACAGAGAAAACAGATCTGCTCAAAATCATGGTTTCTTATTTTCATAGAAATTCAAAATATTGTAACCAACATCAAGGTCAATAACGCAATCAGTGTCGACTGATTTACCTGTATCTTGTCAGTGGGAACAGGTTCACTGTCAGTTGTCTTGACAGTGGTGCTAGTGATAGAATTTCATTTTCCTCCAAATGCCCTTCTGAAGAGCACCAACAACAGTCCAAACAATGACTAAATCATCAGGGTCCCTAATGAGAGCAGATGTATGAAGGTGAAGCTGTAGACTACCACTAGCACTCTATAGTAGTCTTTACAGCAGTCGGAATAGTGACACTAGTACTGCACCATAGGGTTCAAATGCACTGGATGCCTGGGGCCTTTTTGTGTGGAGTTTGCATCTTCTCTCTACCTGCAGGAGTTCTCTCTGGCTTCCTCTCACAGTCCAAATACTTTCACAGGGTTAGGTTAACTGGCAATTCTAAATTGTCCATAAGTGTGAATGCGAGTGTGAATGGTTGTCTGCCTCTTAGTGTTAGCCCTGCAATAGACTGGAGACCTGTCCAGGGTGTACCCTGCCTCTCACTCTATGGCAGCTGGGAAAGGCTCCGCCCCACTCCTACTACCCTGAACTTGATAAGCGGAAGAAAATGGATGGATGGATTTGATGACAAGATATAATATGTAATGCTGTCAGATATCACAAAGTGAATCCAATCCACTCTGTATCCATATGGCACATAATTACAGTATGGAAAACTACCACTGATAAAATTATACAGGCAGACATACAATTTCTATCATTAATATTGCAAGCATTTTAAATGCAAATGTATGATCTCTTTAACTAAAAAGTTAATATACTTGCCTTCTACAGTAGGTGAATGGGAATTCTGTTTCCAGCTACAGTCTTAAAACACACAGGGTTGTGGCAGCCACAACCAGATGGATAATGAATAATAAGCAGCCACCTCCTCAGCATGAAGCCTTACTAACTATATAATACTAATATTACTACTACTAATAATAATAATAACTCTCCAGTGCTAATATTAGTCCCACAGTAGGGAAATTTACACCATATACAGCAGCAGGATATAGCTAAATAAATATAATTAATAAAAAAAGCAGTAAAAACTATATCCTCTATAACTTTTAAACATATTTACACAATTTAAATAAAAATTCAAAAAGTACAGAAAATATTTGCACATGTATAATGGACATATTCAGTATTGTGTCTTGCTGTGTGTGGTCTACAGGGAGCAATGCTGACTGTAAAGTCTGGTTGCAGCAGAAAGGAAAGACCTGTGATAACACTCCTTCACACACTTGGGATGAAGTAGTCTGTCACTGATGGAGCTCTCCAATGATGTTAGAAAGTCATACGTAGGGTGGGTATTATTATTATTATTATTATTATTATTATTTTCAACTGTTGTAGCAAAAATAATTTATCAAATGTGGGATAAATCTTATAAACTACCAAAAGATCCAAATGTGGTTCATATAATTAACCACTAGATGGTAATAGAGTGCCACTAGCTGACACTGATACTTATAAGATTTAAATGTACTCTTTGCCAAAATAAAGACATCTATAAAATTTAAAAAAAAGAAAGGGGAAGAAAAAGAAGAAATTTAAAAAGGGGTTTAGTGAGGCATTAAAAACTATATTTATTACCTATTTGCGTTATGTGACGACAGCCATACCCGGATATCCTTGCTGAAATATCCGTGTCGAACATGGGAAATGTAGTTTTTTATTCTAGCATTCTCGTTTTCGCTTTACGTAGGTTTACTTGCGGTTGTGTTCAGATAAGAGCTCCGGTACGTATTTAGCGTACGTGAGCTGTCTGTTCGCTCCTTAGAGATTCCCCCTTCCTCCCTGGGCTGTTTGAGGTAAACCGACGCGGTCGCACCAGTATCGTTAATACCGGACGGAGTGAAAATAAACTGTACATGTAGGTGTTTGACACAGATGTCTGGAGTATGCGCCGACGGCAGAGAGCGCGAAGCTAACGTCCGGGAAGGCTGGTGAACTGAAGAACTACACGAAGAGAACTTATCGTTTCTATGGCTGTGAAAAGTTAACGCACAGCCGACTGAAAAACGGGAATAATTCCTCCTCAGCCGACGCGAGGTAAGAGGAACCAGTTCGTGTGTGTACTTCACTGAGCGGGCTAATGTCAGGCAGCGTCCGTAATGTCGACTGAATAAGAGTGTCTTTGTGTGAAGGGTTCCCCCGGCGGCGTCCCCGTCTCAATGGGATTGTTCAGAGTTTTCGTCTGGCTGCTGTATAGCTAATGTTTGCGTTAGTGACAGAGCTCACAGGCTTACAGTTTGTCCACAAATAGATTGATTATGTGACCGCCTCGTATATTTAACAGTCTGTTCACACGGCGGCTGTGGAGTTCATTCTGTTCAGTTCTGCCTCACAGAACAGGATAACTCAGCAGCAGCACTGATCTTTGCTTTGACCTGTCCGCTTCGGGTGGTTTAGGGGGCGAGGTGGAGGGATACACAGTAACTTGCTGTGGGCATTTCAGCTGGTTTGAAGAGGTGTGACCCGAAGGCTGAACGGAGCTGATCAGTTAATGTTTTGACATTAGAATCAATACCTAATTGAAAACGTGTTTACCTAATTTGTCTGAAAATAACATTGTGGTGTGATTGTTTCTGCTTTTCTTTGTCCAGTGGGAAACAATCTAGTCAGTCCGAACATTTGGGGTGAGGGCAGAAATGACAGCTTACAATGTACTGTGAAATCAGCTCACATACTTCTTTTCCCTTTTTTCCCCAGTGGGTCCCTGAAGAATAGAAATGAAATCCAGTCTCTCTCTCTCTCTCTCTCTTTGGCACTGACTGTGTCAGCTGCTGGATCTCTTGGTGCTGACTTGCTCTGGGACAGGTGGTGCTTGGACAGGTGCACCCCTAACAAAGGGTTGCAGTCCCCTGACTTTTTCCTGCTGCTTTCTCTTTCTTTCCCACAACTACAGTCTTTAGTAATCCAGTTATTTCTATATTAATGCTCATCTTGCTTTCTGAGTGAATCCTACTTGATGGACTTAATTGAAACCACTCAACTGCAGTTGTGTAACTAATACAGTAATCTCTGTGTTTGTGACGTTCTGTGTGAGGTAGTTGGACTTGACCAACACACTCTGGTATTTATTGGAATTGGACTTCAGTCGACATCAGCAGCTGCATTACGTAGTGTAGGCTGCATTGTTCACAGCAGCTGGAAGTTTTCCAGACAAACGAGTTTCGGGTTAACATGTTCCACTAAGTATTTATGCTTGAAGCTGTGTGTGAAGATCACACCCTTGCGGCCAATATATGCAGAAGTCCAGACCAACTAAAACTACATGAAAAAATAATTTTAGTTAACTGTAATAAAAATAAAAAATAGACTTTTGGGAAAAATCTAAATTAATTAAAATGACATTGTGGGCTTAGGAAACTAAAATAAAATAAAAAAAATATACAAGAAATGTCCTTAGTTCTAGTCTTTGTCAGTTGGATCAAATTTGATCAGTCAGCCTATCTGATGAGGGTGTCTACATGATTGTCACTCATTTATCTTCACATAGTGTTGTGTTTGCATTGTTAATTCTGATCTAAACATCTTAAATCTTCCCCTGATAAATACCATCCATATTATAATAATGAAGAAAAATAAAACTAACACTGAAACTAATAAAAATAAACATTTTCAAACAATAAAAACACTAAAATGAGTAAACCCACTCTGGAAGCTAACTGAAACTAGACTGAATTCAAAACAACATAACAATAAAAATTAATAAGAAAATATAAAACTATAAAAACTCTGGTTCAGGCAAATGACAGGACACACAGCCAACATATCCGAGCTATGTGACTCAAACAAAATGCATAGAAAAACTTGTGATTTGAGAGTTTTCATGCTCTGGTTCATTTCTGTGTATTATGTGCTTTTTTTGCTGGCGAACACTGAATTCGTAGACAGAAGAAGACATCAGGAATGAGGTCAGCAAAGTTATATGAAGTGGAAGAGAGCAGGGAGGGAGTTTGAAGGCTTATCTCAGTAATGTGCAGGGACAGTTGAGCAGTGATGAGTGTTGCAGTCACCGCTGTCTTCTACTTAACCCTTCATTGCCCTCCCTGCCCGTGACCAAGTAATGTTTTCTCAAGAATCCATTAGAAAAACGGAGCCAATTAGGACGAGATAGTTGTGTCATTTTTTTTTATTGTGTAGATTTGAACGTGTTCTCCCAGGCTTAACATGCCACATCTTGCCCATGCTGTATTAGACATCCATAACTAACCATTACTCTGGAATCCTATTCACTTTAATGAGTGAGACCTCTACAGCTAGGGCTCTATTGAGGTTTATTTAAATCTCTTGAACGCAGCCTCCCAGCTTTTCTCTGCTCGCCAGGCCAGTGCGCCTGCGCTCTGCTGACAGTCCAGTAATCCGCTGGAGGAGATTGCATCCTCGTCCACTGCGCTCAGGCTATCAGTGAGGGAGACTTAACAGATGCAAAAATATATTAAAGAAGTATGGGAGACTTGGAACATATAACTGGACCAGAACAGACCCTGAGTTAGAGGCATTATGGGATGGAGCGGTTTCACACTATGAGCAAATCTCACATCCAAGACGATAACGGGACTGGAGCGAGGATGTCTTCTAATATAAGGCAGCAAGGCTCAGCGACTGCATCCCAAACGCTGGAAATATGAGATGAACGCATGCAGCAGTGGAGCCGGTGGAAGATGGTAACATTTGCGATTGGGTGTTTCATCTCGGATGAAACCCTCCTCGGATGTTCGCGCGTTCCTAAAGCCTGCATGTCGCTTCCTGCACGCTGCTCTCTCTGGCCCTCTATGTGGAAACAGATCACCTTTTCAAACAAGTAAAGCTTTGCAGTGCTGTTATTAGGGCTGTATGGAAAGCTCACATCAGTGTGCGTTATCAGTGATAACCGTGTTGCTAACTGAACCTGTAAAACCAAACTCGGGATCCAAGCCCATGTGATCGACCCCGTTAGTTTAATAATTAGCTAATACTTGATGCATATCAGAGCTCAAGCAAACCAGGAAACACCGCTGCGCTTAGACTTTTGCCTCGGGTTATTTACAAACCATCGATACTTGTGAAAATAGTCCGTGCAGACGTAGTTTCTCCTTGACAGCGGCACTGTAATGACACTTTTTTCCTTGTGTCGCCTCGCCTGTATAGACGTGCTATGACAAGCTGGCGAGCCTGCATAAATCCGAGCGCAAGATGATGAACTAGAGTGGCCGGCCTAGGCGGTGGGATCAGACAGAAATTAAGCTGTGTCTCTCAGACAGCGGAAACTGGGATCATCCCCCGTCCTTGTGTTGGCAGAGCACCGCACCCTCACACGGAACATTCTTTTACGGAATTTGGTTAGATATTACTTAGAACTTTAAGCCGAGTTGTTAACATGTTCGGTTGAAGCAAACACACCCATGTGCGGGTTCTCTTCAGGTTAAATTTACGTGAGTTTCTTTTTTTTGCATAGAAATTCTGTACATATCAGAAGTGATCGGGCTTGACCGTTTCAAACATGTTTTCTTCAGGGGGAAAATACAGCTGGAGAGTTTTACTGTTAAGCCTCCACAGCAGCTGTTAGTCAGACTGAATGTCTGAAAGGGGACACTTGGATATTTGCATACTTGTAGTTTTGCCAACACCGCTCCCATGAAATGCAGTATATTGATTGCCTCCAGTGCCCCTGTTGCAGATAACTTTTGTGTGACTTAATCAGCAATATCAGCTGCCTTTATGGACAGTGATGTCACTGTGATATCCTGGATGAGTTTTTCTTGAACTTAACATTTTCTGGAGGTGCACGGTTTGGTTGCTATAAAGTTTTACGTCTAAACACAGCTTCTCCTGTTCTGGGCCATTTTCTGAGCATGTGCAAAAGGAAAAGGAAACAGCATGAGACTGTCACTGCACAGGCTGGAGACATGTGGAAGAAGGAACGCACAAGGAATTATGAGTGGCACTATGGAAGACTTGGTGAAGAATGTTACAAGCTTAAAGTCTAGAAGAGGGAAAATTACAAACCTTTGCTGTGAGAAAATGGTATTTTCTCCTGTCTGAGACCAGCTGCTCCATTGGAATCAGCGCTCCATGCCTCAAATGACTGTTTGAATTGAGAACTTCCACCCTATTGTGCATAGTTGGCCACCTGCAAGTTAAACTCATTTTTGAGTTCCCTTTTTGCTACCCTGTTGCTGTTTGGTGTTTTTAAAAATATTTTTTCCTTGAGGACATGTAATCTTTTGAAGGAGGAAATTCTTCACATTTAAAGCTGAAAGTTGTGTACAGGAAGTTTACAACAAAGAACGCATGATAAGGGCTGTTTGTGTGGTCCAAACAACCCAATTTCCCTTAAACAGGCTTTCCCTCTGTGTCTGAGTGGATACAGTAGTGCATCCCCTGTTATATTCTGTGCTTTAGGGAAATACAAAGCAAAGAAATCCCCCAGTCAAAAACATTCAGAGACTATCTTCTTATTTCTGTGGTGATGGGGAGTTCAGCCTCGTCTCTTACTGCAGAGACTGAGTCGGACCATGGCTTTCGCAGTACCCCCTACCCTTCTTCACCCCCTGTGGGCTGGCTCAGAAACAGCCACAGCAGCCCTGTGTGGGGTACCACCTTCATCACACGGCAGCAGCAGCAGCCACTGCCTCATCGAGAGCGCAGGTAAGAGCCAGCACTGTCTTACCAAGACACCTTTCAGGGTAGATGGGCCAGGCCATTTAATGGCAAAGTTACAGGAGGTATTTTCTTTTGCATTTGAGTGACGTGCACGTTTTGCTATAAAATGACACTGCTCATTTGTGTTGTTCAGTTTTGACTTTTTCCATTCACAGTTTTATTGAAAGGCTTACTGAGGATTCAGTAACCTCACAGCTATGGATCAAATCCACTGTCTCATCAAAGCTTATCTAATCAAAGCCTGCATTTTGATGTTTTTCTATGATGCACCCAAAATCTGACTAAGCCGGATTTGTAAAGCAAAATCCCACCTCCTACCAGCTTAGCTGTACAGTATGTGCTACACATCAAGAAGGGCAGAGGGAGTTGCATCGGCCGATAGAATGACCTAGGCTTGGTAAACCCAATGAAAACCAGCCAAAGGGTAATCAGAATATTGTCATCTTTTTTTAACCCGCAAATAACCCCTTCTGTGGTTAGAAGCTTAGTTTGTCTGTCAAACATAGTCGTGACTTTTCAGAATAAAAGACGAATTCTGACTTTTTCCAAGAACCAGTAGCAGCTGAGAGGTTTATGTCTAACTGAGCAATTTGTGGAATGCTTTTCGAACTGTGTTTCTCAGCATGAACTGTATGAATAAGATATATTCACTCACTGCATCTACAAGAAAGGCTGCATTAATCCATTGTTTAAGTATTTGACTTCTGAATCTCTGATTCACTGTCAGCATAAGGGTACACAGTAGTTTGTGAAAAGCTTTATATGTGCCGCACACCCAGCAGTTTTGACTGACTTTCTTCCAAAACATGATCTTCTCAACTGCCCTCACAGAAACCTATTTAGAAGTGTTTCCAGTTTTCCTCCAGCTTTTTGGGTCATGCCTCCCAGAACAAGAACAGGCAGTTGATATTGACTGTCTGTAGTGTATAGAAGTTGTTGCTGAGTCACTCAGAGCATCATGGTCTGGTTGTTAGTTATTGATTTTCAGAGAGGCCGATCACATTTCCCCACAATGGATGTCATTATTTATTCAGCATCAGTCTCCAGTTGGGCTTTCATCTTTTTTGATTCCTGCCCACTGCTGTCAATGCTTTCCTTGCAGTTGCTCCCCATTTAACAGTTAAAGCTGTCAAGGCTTCCATTTCCTATTGTTCCAGGGGTTTTAAAATATAGACAGGGTTGTTTCTTTTACTTTTGTTTAACCATGAAATGGAACTCTAGAGATGTAGGATCTCTTTTGTCAGAGTGTCTTGGGCCAAGATAGGAACCATTAAACAAAAATGTGTTTTGTTGCTCAGGCAGGCTTGAACACAGTTTCATTAAATATAGCTTAATTCATGATTTAAAATTTAAATGTAGCTTAAGCAGGATACTGGATAGTTTTACATTACACAGTTTACTTGTTTTTCATTCAGCACAATCTTCTATTTTGTTTATGCATCTCTCTAGCAACAAGCCTATGCCTGTTCACCAATCAGACTACACCCTCAGTCAGCTGAGTGCATACAGTCCATTTCTGTCTGCTGCTGGAAGGCATGGAGTGACACACACACACACACACACACACACACACACACACACACACACACACACACACACACACACTTACTGACAATAGATGTTTTAGAAAGACTCTGCCGTACCACTTGAACATGCCCTCTCATCTACCCCCACTCGCCCTCTCTCTCACACATTCACTTGCTGTCTTTTGTACATATACAGAATGCTGTGTGAGTCTAACAACGTTAGGCAAGCTTTGCTGAACTGTGACAGAGCATGAAATATAGAAACAACAGTACATCATGAGCCCTGCTTAACTTCAGCTGTTCTCTTACAGTTTATTCTCTAATATATTGTCCTAAAAACAATTTTTCTTTTCCTTGTTTTCTTTTTACCTTGGAGACTTCAAGAACAGTCTTGTCCTTGAGTAATTTCAGTTTGTTATCTTCTGACAGTAAACCCCATTGACTTTGGGAAATGTTTATGTGCTCCATATCAGTACCTCAACTGTGAAGGTTCACTCATGATAACAATCCACTTATCAGATAAAGTTATGCAACATAAATGTGATTGTGCAATTACAACATTCCATTTAATAACATTGCTGGCTTCATTAATCTTCTGAAGCAATGACATTCTGTCATTCAGACATAAGCCACTTTTATGTTAATGTTTCTCACAGCTTCATTCAGTGACACTGACAGTACCCACACAATATTATGTACTGCAGTTTGACAGTTCATCGAATGACATTTTATGAACGGGGTCAGAATTTTCTTAACTTAACAGTGGTATATTGATAGTTAATCTGAAAATCGAGGTGGGCACGCCCTATATGGAAAGCGTCTATTGAGGTTCCTGGTGACTAATATACTAATCATTAAATGTTAGTAAAAAAAAATTAGACTGGCTTGTCTAAGAATAAGAAAACACCCAGAAAACGGTCAAAATTTAGCTCTGTTTCATGGACAAGGTTAAATATTTTGAGACTCTCAATCACACTTTTTAATAATCAAATTGTTTTGTAAATGCAGCTAAAATGTGTAATGTGACACGCTGCCCTTTGTGTGGCATTGTACATTATCATTGTAAATTATAAAATGAGGTTATCCCATGTACTTAAACATAAATTCTGATCCTTACAAAAATTTTCTTTAAGGAGAAGCAGCAGCAGAACAGAATTTTCTTGGATTTTGTTTTGACTTTTTATTACCAGTTCAAGGTTTTCGAAAGACACCCCAACAATGT
>VUQH01021855.1:2205-20931 GCA_015106775.1 Etroplus canarensis | reverse complement strand
AGTGTGCATATTTTTTTTAAAAAAAAAAAAGGTCAGTGGATGCTTGCAGAAGGTCAATGAGGCCATTTTAGGGGTTGCAGTCTCTTACCCCTATGATCACATAATCAAAGCTCAGGTGAAACTTGAGTCACTTCCATTAGCTGAGTGAAAACTATGGCATATTGTCAAACTCTTTAGAATATGCTAATAAATGGGCCTTTGAGCTGAGATTGTTTTGTCACACAGTGTTCGAAGAAAAAGTGTTAAAGGTTAGAACTAAAACCCTGCAGAAAGAAAACCTGTAACAAGCATTTCCTCTAAGTCTCTGGTGTTCCTTTATAAAAAATTCAGATGTCACCATTTAACTTATTTCTCTAGGGACACGCCCATTTTTAAACTCAAACAAATATGGATGAAATAGCTAACATTTCTAGTTGCCAATTTATTGTGTTTTATTTCTGTGACCTATACCGTGTCTGGTGTCTCCAGTTGAACTCTTGAGCAAAAACTGCTGCAAAAACAATGACAAGAGGAGCAAGGTGGAACTTTTGTTCTGCTTGGGATGCTTTGGGCGAAAGGCCCTTTCTTCCCCTTAAAGACATAATCTTTTGAGATTGAAAGAGAGATATGAGTAGAGACAGATGTATCCTCCAACAGGCCTTGCAGCAGGAGTAACAACCAAAAGTTTCCTCTCTGTCAGCCTCCTTGTCTCAGTTTGTTAGAATCACACACTGCATCAATAAATCAAGTCAGAGCTCAGACTTGTGGATCTAAGAGTAACTGTGAAAGGCACTGAGGTCCCACTGGACAGGCAGCAGATGGGAAAGAAGCAGGCATGAAAGAGGGAAGTCGAGTATTTAGGAAGAGGGTTAAATGTAGAGAGGGATGCAGATGTTCCGTAAAAGTGATGTCTATACCTCTTCATGTCTTCTTTATCCTCCCCCTGCCTATTTCCCCTCTTTCTAGATTTTTATGGTTTTCATTTTTCTCTCTCTAACTCTATGATGCCTTCCCTCAACACCAAAAACTTTGCGTAAGAGAGTGCCAAGCCAGCAGTTCCCTGATCCTCTTTAGCCTCTTATCTCTGCCCCTTCTTCACTTAGTTTCACCATTTCCCTGCAGCTGTCTCTTTTTAAGGTCTCCCCAAGACTGTAGACCCATACCCAGTGGATTCATTAAGACTTTCCAAGCTTTTCAGTGTGTTTGATGTTTCTATACCTTTGTCTTAGTCTTACTTGGTGGATGTTTCATTGCAGACGAATCCTGCACTTTAACACAGGGTCAGGTTTAGGTTTTTGTTTCTGGAAAAATATCTTCTGTACTTCACTTGGGCAGTTAACATTATGAGTGCATCAACCCTTTAACTTCTGGGTTCAAAAACTCAAAGAATGTTAATGCATGACTGCAAGATAATTTAATCATCGGAATATATCTGCAGTCTTGATTTTATCTCACCTTTCTGATATTATCAACACCTCACATTTGAGACCGCTGTGATGGATATAGCAGCAGATTAAAAATGAAAGATTTCATCTTGAAGTTTGATGACAAAACACTTAAAAAGTTTCAGACCAGTGTTTAAAAGTGTCATACATTTTATCACCCTCAACACAATAGTTTGTATTTTCCGCTTTATTCCAGCAGAACAAAATTTACCCCTTTTAATTTTACTTCTTGCGAAATAACTGGGTTACTCCTTCAGCCATATATATTAATTTCCATTCATGTTCCATGTTCTCTCATTCATTGAAGTCATTGCCATTTGGTCAGTAGACTGTATATAAAAGGTGACACTGACACTGCCAACATGACAAGTCCCATTGTAAGCCTCAAGCTCAGCATTTTTGCCACTGTCACCTTGTTGACTGAAACCAGGCACCACAAGCAAGGGGCAGATCTGACCAAGAAACCAAGGGACACTGTAAGGTCACATGGCCGGGACTTGGACACAAGCAGGGTCCACCCTAAAGCATACCCGGCCTTCTCCTTTTTTTCATGGTAATTGAGATCATAACTTTAAAAATTAATACTATGTTGTATTCTAGAAGACTTAAACTCACAGATCAAGGGAGCTGAGGTCCATTTTGCCTTTGATTTCTATACAAGCATGTCTCTCTTTGTGATTGGAGATGCTGCCCCCTCCTGGCCATTAGAAAGAAAGCAGGTTTTAAGCACTTCGAGTTCACTTTCTGATCGGAAAACTAAGTGTATCTTTTATATAAAGTCTTATATGTCATAGTCAACATGAAACCAAGGCAGCTTTCAAATATCATGTCTAACTAGACAAGCAGAAAAACAAAATCAACAGATTTGCGCAGATAAAATGAATTGGCGTGTTCCTGTAGAGATTTGATCACTAAGGTAATCCTTTATGAGTATTAAACTGCTAATATAATGCTTGAGGTAATGCTTATTTTCTTCAGTTTACAGAGCTAAAATGAGACAATACCACTCCCCTGTCTGTGTCCCAAGTATGAAAGCATTTGACTCACCTTAGCAAACAGACTGGAATCAGAGAGCTAGCCTGGCAGTGCAAAATTCATGAACACACTCACTAGTTAACACAATGCTTCTTATTTGTATTGACCACAAATGAGCAGAGCTGCAAATAAAACAATTTGTGATTTCATGGCAAGTAATTATGAGTGTTATGTTGTGTTTTAATTACTTGCGTGAGACTTCTCAAAGCAAGTTTACCAAGCAGACTCCAGAATGTCAACACATGCACACTATCATCCTTCAACAAACTTCCCCTAAAACCTCTTAATTTTTTTACTGATAAAAAACACAAAACACAAAACAAAGCATGCCAGCTTGTGAGCTTTGAGGCCTTATGTGTGTCATACTTTACAGAAAGCCTGGTTAGTTGCCAACTTGATATCAAATTAAAGTGCCATTTATTTTTTAAGCCATTTGCTCATACACTTAATTGTGTTCACATTGGCCTGAGGATAGAGGATGTGGTTTGGTTTTGTCCAAAAGGATTAGCAGCAAGTGACTTATCTGTCTTGTTAATATTATTTTTGGTTAATGTGGTAACTATGGTGAAATTTTCCATATTCACTGAAGAAAGACATCAGTTTATAAGTTCATAAGTTAGCTTCCAACACTGATACATCAATCCCATTTAGGCTGACCATGACTTTTTTTCCTTTTTCATGAATATGGCTAGTTAGCTACGCTGTAAGATGATATCCTCATTTTTGTTCTTCAAAGGTCTGATTGGCTGATTATATTTTCTAAAAAGCCACCAGAGATAATGCAGTGATCCACAAGTTTTTTTCACCCTCTTGCCTGTCTAATTGCCTCTTGGCTCTAGCTTTATAGCCCACAGAAATAAAATAGATATTGATCTACTCATCAAACTCCTGGCAATAAAGCAAATATGTATATTTGCAATTGTTCAGACATTTTGATTGGCACTGGAAGTGCTTTATTTGAATCATTCTTAAGCAAGTGTTTTGATCTAGATACACTATAAGAACAAAAATATTAGGCCACCTACACATTACACCTACAGGAGCTTTTTAGGACATCCCATTCTAAATCCCTGGGCATTGATTTTCTCCTTTACACGTATAACAGCTTCTGCTCTTCTGCTAAGACTTTTTTTTTTTTTTAACAAGACTTTGGAGTGTGTCTGTAGGAGTTCTTGTCTATTCATCCAGAAGACCATTTGTGAGGTCAGACAGTAATTTTGGACAAGAGGGCCTGGCTCACCGTCTCCATTCTAGTTCTGCCCGAAAGTGTTTGATGGGAATTGAGGTCAGAGCTCTGTGAGGGTCAGTCAAGTTCTTCCACACCAAACTCATCCAACTATAACTTTACGTTGACCTTGCTTTGTGCAAAGCCTTCCCCAAACTGTTCCCACAAAGCTGGAAGTACAGAATTCTCCAAAATTCTTGGTGAGTTGAAACATTAAAATTTACCTTCATTGGAACAAAAGGGCCCAGGCTAACCCCAGAAGAACAACCCCATAGGATCATCCCTCCTCCACCAAACTTCACATTTGGCACAGTGCAGTCATGGAGGTAATGTTCTGGCAGTTGCTAAACCCAGAATCATCCATCAGAGTGTCAGATAATAAAGTGTCATTCATCACTCCACAGAACAAGTTTCTACTGCTCCAAAGTCCAGGGGCAATGTGTTTTACATTATTACAGCTGATGCTTGGTGATGTCAGGCTTGCATGCAGTTGCATGACCATGGAAACACCTGCCACGAAACATGGCTAGGTGCTTGAGTTTACACACCTGTGGCAATCGGACTTAATGAAGCACCTGAATTCAGTGATTAAGAGGTGTGGCCCAATTCTTCTGTGCATATATAATATTTACTATTTATTCCCTAAAATATCGTTTTGTACAAGTAAAGTTTCCATGAGTACAAGTATTAAAGTTTCCTCACCTCCCTCATACTCAGGGCAGTTCCCTGAGGTTTCATTGAGGCTCTCCTCCTCGGTGATGATGATGTTCTCTATGTCCTTCATTGTCAGGTGGTCCCGGAAGGCGTGGAACAGCACCTGCTTCAGCTCATCCAGAGACAGCTGCTGCATGTCAAACTGCAGGGGCACACAACAATCAATGCAGAAACACAGTCAAACACAAAATGCCTTCATGAGGGCAGATAAATATAGAAGAATGAGGTGTGGAATGTACAAGCTGTTGGAAATTATGGTATATATGAATTTGTGCTTAATTAGGCAACCATGTAACATAGACAAACAGTATGTAGGTAGGAAGTGAGTGAGTTGTAATGTGAAGAAAAATTGGTGCTATTTTTGGTGCATGAATCATGACACAATCCATTTTCTGTGCATTTACATAGGTGGATAAATTGGCATGTTGACTTGCATGTAGGTGGTTGTATTTTTAGATTTGTGTAAACGTGTCAAATTATATACATGGCTTGCACAAATCCACAACTTGACCGCCAAAGCTTTGTCTCCATCAAACTTCCTTTCTGCTCTTACATTCATTAACTCAAATCTATCCTACCCCCTCAAAGGATCAATCCAGGGGTACACATGCATGCAACATCCTCAAACCCAGCATGCAGGCCTATATTATTTACCTCACTGACTGCCTCAAATACAATCAGTCGCTTGGTTTAGCACAGCAGATGGACACGCTGAGGCAGGCATGGTGATGATGAAGAAAATAAGGGTTTGATGGAGAATGGAAGAGAGAGACACTGAGATAAGAAAATAGGATAGCATGATGAGGTCAAAGAAAAGGGAGACGAGTGAAGTAGTGGGAGACAGATGGAGAAAACAGAACTGGCAGACAATGGTGGTAAAAATGTAAAAGAGCTGTGATAGTGAAGAGATGCTCATTTTAACAAGGGAAAGATATTCCTGCTCTTGCTTTACTGACTGGCTTGCACTACACTAAACTATGAAAACATTATTATTTTATGATTAATAACAACAGATATTGTTTAACAAAGGTAAATTATCTGAGGAGAACTTAGAAAAAATTTTATGACTTTGTATGAAACATATTTATTTCTTTGGGACTTACCAAAATGTGGACAGCAGTTTATTTATTGCCAAAATCTTACATTGCACGCCTGCTCATTGTTGAAGTTAAAGCTCATTTCTTGCTTAAAGGAGAAGTTCCGTACATTTGAACAAACTGATGTACTTTCGTGCGGGCAGTTAGATGGGAAGATCATTGTGCTGTCTTGTCTCTGTATATTCAATATGATGCCAAAGCCTGTGTCTGGTTGGCACAATGAGACAAAAAAGTGGGGAATAGCCCTTGGTGCAGTAAAAAGAAATCTCAGACTTGTATAGTTTAGAAATTACACAACCTGACGAGCAGTTTTCCCATTTCCAGACTTTACTGACTATAGCTATAGTACCATAAATGGGCAGATAGTTTATGAGAGTGATATTAATCTTTTCTTTTATCTATGTACCATAAAAGAAGTCATTTATTATATCATTTTCAATATGTATTTTGTCCTTTTAATGTTTGTCCCATGCTAATGTGTGTCAACTACGTCTAACCATCCCTCCTTTATGTATTTAGTCAGTGTCTTCCCCTCTCTTTGTTCCCCTCTCTAATTGCCCTCGTACCTTGTGTTGAGTGTGTCAGCCTTTGCCTTTGGATGTCCCTTCTCCCTCTTTTCCACCTGCTCAGTGATGGTGCTGATATAGAGCCAGTTCTTAATTAGTGTCTTTTGAGACCAGGCCATATTTAATTAGACTTGAGGATTTTGAGAGCCAAATGTTACATAGTTTTAGGCAGAAAAAGCTGGAATTTTGTTTGTGGGGGAAAAAATCATGTAGAAGATCTGCAGGGCTGCATTTGTGAATCACTGTTGAATATCTTGCAGTAACCATTTGTGTAGCAACTGATGTCAGTTATCACTTTTCCACTTTATGCAGTCCTAATCTAAAATCAGTTCCATGCATTTCTACTGGCTAAAGACTATGCCAAAAAGCTGGCACCAGCACATGATCACAAAATTGCTGGAACCAAGATCGAAACCACTACCAGCAGTGGCAAGAAGGTGGGTTACTGCAGATTATATGGAAATGTAATGCCTTTTTGAACTTCCTGACTCTGTTTTGTACATTTGAGCCCTGTATCCAGGTTATATAAGTTCCTAAATGAAGTGCCTGTAACGGGAGCAATTTCCCCCGTGGGGATTAATAAAGTGTTCTGATTCTGATTCTGAAACATATCATTGAACATCATGAAAAGTTGTTTTTAAAAAAAACCCATAAAATTAGGTGTTATAAAAAGATTACTTTTGATTTCAGTAACAACACGCGGATATTGTTTTACTCTTGAATTCAATAAATTCCAAACATTGCCATCTGTTTTATGAGTGTTCTAAGGAATGCCACATTTCTACACTGCAAAAAAGCAATAAGTGAAACATAACCAAAAATCCTGATGTATTAACAGAAATGCCTTCCAACATGTGTGGATACACATGATAAGAAAGACATACACAAGTACTTTGCATGCCTGCTTCTATCTACAAATGCATATTTATTCCAATCTAACATCTGAGCCACTATTCCAGGGGGATTTACACTTTAATTATGGAAACATGCATTTGGATGCATACTCACACACAAACCCACATAAATGAAAGCAAACTTGGGACACTGCAGTAAATAATGGCAGACACATAACTGCTCAGACACACTCTCTGGGTTTCTCTTCTCCCTCTCACTCACTCATACACACAAACCAATACCCACACATGCAGATGCTTTTATTTGGTAGCTAAGGTAAACCAGCCCATAAGAGATTATTGACAACTTTGCAAACATGAAACTAAAACAACTTCTTTTTTTTTTACATTTATTTTTGTAAGGACAAAACTGACAGGAGTTGGTAAAGACAGAGGGGCTGTACGACACAACAAACACGATTCAGCACAGGAGTATGACTTGTAATCATCTTAGCCAGAGCACAAAACAAACAGCAACAACAAATCATAATCCCAGGCTTAAACAAAACTGTCACTCAAAAATTGGGTTTTGACACTCTCAAATCACATCTATCTATCTAGCTAGCTAGCTAGGTATCTATCTATCTAGCTAGCTAGCTATCTATCTTGAATATGGTTAATCTGCTTTGCTGGAAGAAGGATTAGTCCACAGATGCTCTTTTCTCTTTTAATTTTTTATTCCACATTTGACACATTAAGATTTTTCTCCTTATCTGAATCAAGCTCACAGAGGGATTCTATGTAATGAAAAGTCCCTTGAGGCAAATTTGTGTTACTGGTCTATAAAAATAAATCGTCTTGACTTCTGTTAAATATGTAATTAGATTTCAAATTTAAGTAGTGAAGCAAAAATACAGTTTGGACTTAAGTGAGTCATGCAGTCTTGTGTGGCACTCCAGGGCAAATAAATAGAGATTGGCAGCAGTGGTTGGAGGACTTGAGCTGCCTGATTTCTGCTCTCCTTCTTGCCGTAGCTGTCTCTGAACTGAATAGATACAGCAAATGGAGGAAAACCGCTTCGGACTGCAGCCGCAGGACAGATGACATGACAACTGAGGTCAGGAGCATGGAGAATGTACAATGTTCCTGTCTGTCTGTCGAGTGGGAGAAAGCCACAGTGGTACCTGTTACTAACCAGCAGAGTGATTTCTCCTCCTGCCAGGTCTCTGAAGGACACACACACACACACACACACACATGCGCGATGAAGAGTTTGCCTCTCACAGCATTTTCACTTTCATTGAATGAACTCAGATATGTGATATGAGTGTCTCTCGCTATATAAATGTGTGTTTGTTTTGTGTGTATGTGTGTCTTTATATGCAAGTGAGTGGTTGACAGAAAAACAGCAGGGAACTGTGAGCAGTGACCGGTGACATATCCAAGGAGCCAGGACACATCAATCAGAGGAACAGGTGCTTACACGCTGTCCTTCCTTACCAATCCTGCCTGCCCTCAAACGGCACAGGCTTGTTTCATCAGTCTTCCACCTGCTTTGTCTTCTGACCCTTCTCTAAAAAGTCACCCAGAGTGACGTCCTGACAGCAATATTGTACTTTTTTCCCTTATATTTCTGTCTTGCAGGAGTGCTGTCACAGTTAGATGAGGCCTTCAAGTTCAAGCGAAATATCTGTTTTTTGCCTGCGTGTAGCAGTATAAAATTTACTTTCTCACAAAAAAGGTAGAAGTTACAGTAAACCAGAAATAAATAATAGATAAACAAGATCTATCCAAACAGAATCAGTCATAAATGCATGTGAAAGAATAAAATGTTAAAATACAAAAGGAATTTGTAAATTGGAATTTGTACTGCACTTTGGATATCCATGGTTATTATTATGCAACGAGACACACCACATTTTTAAAACTTATTCTTCATTGTTTATTAGAATGACCGCTGCAGATTGTTTGAACAGATGTAGATGGCAGACATTAGTCTCACTGTGTTTCCTTCACTTTATTTTCAGTTTCTGTTTTTAGTGACAACAATACTGACAGGTGGTTGAGCTTAAAGAAAAAAAAATTATCAAGTTACTAGGACAAATTTTGAAATCTGACAAACACTCACCAAAAACTTTATTGGGCACACCTTGGTAGTACCAGATTGGACTCCATTTTGCCTTCAGAACTGCTTTAGTTCTTCATGGCATAGATTCAACAAGGTGTTGGAAACATTCCTCAGATATTTTGGTCCAAATTGACATGATAGCATCACGCAGTTACTGCAGATTCGCTAGCCTCACATCCATGATGTGACTTACTAATTCCACGACATCTCAATTGTGCTCTATTGGACTGAGATGTGATGATTGTGGAGGTCATTTGAGTACAGTGAACTCATCGTCATGCTCAGGAAATCAGCTTGAAATGATCTGAGCCTTGTAACATAATATATTATCCTGCTGGAAGCAGCCATCAGAGGTTGGGCACACTGTCTTCATAAAGGGATGGACATGGTCAGCAACAATACTCAGATAGGCTGTGGTGTTTGAACGATGCTCTGTTGGTTGGGGCCCAAACTGTACAAATAAAGTATGCCCCACACATTAAACCTACACCAGCAACCTAAACCATTGATTCAAAGCAGGATGGAACCATGCTTTCATGTTTTTTATGCCAAATTCTGACCATACCCTATGTTGCAGCAGAAATGGAGACTCATCAGTACAGGAACCATTTTTTCAATCTTTTATTGTCCAGTTATGGTCAGACCATGAGAATTGTGGCCTCAGTTTCCTGTTCTGACAGGAGTGGGACCTAGTGTGGTCTTCTGCTGCTGTAGCCAATCTGCTTCAAGGTTGGACATGTTGTGCATGATTAGACCAGAGAACTGCCACTCATCAGATTTTTTTTTCTTTTCTGGACCATTCTCTGTAAACCCCGGAGTATGTTGTGGAGGAAAAGCCTAATACAGTAGATCAGTAGTTTCTGAAATACTCAGACCAGCCCATCTTTCCCATTCTGATGCTTGGTTTGAACTTCTTGACCATGTCTACATGCCTAAATGCAATGAGCTGCTGCAATGTGATTATGTAATTAGATATTTACATTAAAACACAGCTGATCAGGTGTATCTGCAAAGGCAGCCAGTGAATGTAAGCGTAATCCAATCTTTTTGAGACAAAGTTGTTATTTCTGTGACAGCTTACATGACTCAAGTGAACAAAACTCCTTAGTACAGTCCCTGGTGTACTATAAATGGCATTGGCCCACTATAAATAAAGTTTTAGAAACTATATATTTTTCCATATACAAAGCTTTAAGATTCAAACACTGCAAATTATTTTAAGGTACAATAGCATAGAAACAAATTTACCTTACTAGGCAGGCAATTACACAGCAAAATGATACTTTCCTACTTTTTCTGTAATTAAAAGGAGGACATCACTATTTACTGTATATAATTTTCACTGTAAGAGCCTCCAAGTTTTCAGAGTTTTTTTTTTATTAGAAAGTGAGCTTAAGGGGTTAAAAGTCTGCCCTTTTGTACTGGTTGCCTTAAGAGACTGACCTCACCTGAAAAAGAGCAGTGCTGTAAAAAATATACTGTATACTCTGGGAGGTCTGGTGCCTGTAACTTTACCTTCATCTGTAACTTCACTACACCAGGGTGAGAAGTAAATTTGGTCGAAGAATTACAGGTGCTGTTAAGTAACACTTAAATTATTCTTTAAGCACTGTACTGTGTCTCAACTGGGATGCACATCACATAATGTACACTACATATTAGCCTTTGTAACACCTGCATTTTGACTTGCACCTACTGGAAATGATGTCCGCAAGATTTGACTGAGGTTGTTGTGCTTGGTACTGCATTTTTATGAACTTTTCCAGACATACTAACTTCTTCAACAGTGGAGATGAGAGCAATTTAACAAGGGCACAGCACTTATAACATGTGGTTTTGTCTGCAGTGCCTGAAAAAACAGACTTAGCTAGCTTGTTAGCAGTGGTTTAATCATTACTGGTGCTGAAGCCATGTCCTGATTCTACTTGCCTTAAGTTGTTTGGTGGTCCCCTCCTTCCTGCTGTCTTGCAAATATGGCCCTAAGCAGGCCCTAAGCAGTCCAGTACACGCTTAATTTTTTTCATGATTCCATGAGCACAATATCTTATTGATTTTAGAGCACTTCACTTAGCCATACTTGATAGCAAATATGGAAGTGCACAATTTGAGACACAGCTATGGTTTTTAGTTTCTGTTTTAGTAATAGCTCGTTTTAAAATAACGCACCTGTACCTTGTTTTATTATAGCTAGTGTTATTAATCCATTTTTTGTATTGCCTGTTTTAATTTTTTCCGTGCTACACTTCTTCATATACACTGCAGTAAAAGTTTTTAGCTCTTCTTTGTGTTCTTACTCCTCATTTTTTTGGTTTGTTTGGATTATTTCTTGTGTGTCCCCATGTATGACCTCTTTCATGCTCTTGGACATTTACTTCAATCTCCAGTCTTTGTCAGAACTTTTATCGTGTGTTTTGGACCGTCTCCGTTTCCTTTTCTCTTCTTCCTGCTCCCTGTCCGCTTTGGTTGCCTCACTGGCTGACAAACCCTACATGCAGTCACTAAATTTTTGGACTTTTTGCTCTGATGGGCTGTCTTCAGTGTAACATTAAACTATACATGGTTTTTGTAAATGAGGTTAAGCATACTTTGGCGGCAGCAGTGACTCAACTGGTTGAGCAGGCTGGCCTTTAAACACTGGGTTGGTTCAGTGCCCGATTCCTCCTGTCCCCATGTTCTGTCCATTAGCATGAAACCTGAAACTGCTCCTGGCATGTTTTGGAAAAATGTGCAAGCCCATTAGGAGAAAAAATGTCTGCCAAATATATGTAACGAAAGGCTGGCTACAATCATACAGTGATCGAGATCCAACACACTTCTTTCCTACTGTCTCTTAAGTCGTACATATTTCTTATAAACACTATATAGATTTTGGTTTAAAAATAGTTGTTTTTGTCCCTCAGCTGAGCAAATGACTGTCTTTAGGTGCTGCAGCTTAATTTGCAACGGAGGAGTGGGTGCTAGCTTTTTCAAATCTAATTTACTGGCTGTCAGCAGAAATGCAGTAACTTGAATCAGGAGTTTTTCAAAGCAGATATCTAAAGCTCCCTAAGGTCTTACTCACAACACACTACAGTGGAAAGTAAACAGTAAACCAGAGGATTTTTCAATGGTACACTAAAACAGAGAGTAGAATTACAAGTCCAAGCGCAATTTATTCAACACATACACACAAATAGGCACACATGCCATTTCCAGTCTCCCCAATGGAATCAACCATCATACATCTCTCTGTGCACAGATATTATCTGAACATACTGAAGTGAGCCATTATGGCCCACCATGATGTATCCATCATGGCGGACCTCTTCCATCTCTCTCTTTTCAACACAATGACTGTCTCTTTTTCTGTCTCCCTCTGAGGTCTGTGAAATATAAACAGGCTCACAAACACACACACACGAAATTCTGCTTCACAATCTTTAGAGACACACTTCCTCCTAACATTTTACCCCCCCTCCTTCCCTCTTCCTTGCTTTTCCCATATTATTTTTTCCTGTGCACCCTCCATCCCCCTTCTGCTTCAGCGTCTTCTCTCATTTTTTCATCCTTTCTTTCTCTTTTGGCTATCTCTTTGAGGGAGGTGAACATTTCAAACCACCCCTGAGATGCACATTGTCTGCGACCTTCATGAATCAGTCTCTCTTACTCCTTTTTTCATTTTCTCCTCTCTCTTTCTCTTTGCGGTTTTCCTTTATATTCCAGTATCTTTATTTGGGGCATCCCCCACACCACCCTCACAAGCTCCTCATCCCCGCTTATTGTCCGGTTCCCCTCTCTATTCTGTCATCTCTTTCAGTCTCAGTAGCTGGCACACTGTAGTCTGTCTTGCTCCATCTATTTGTTACAGTTGCAACGTGTCTCATTTATAAAAGGTGTTCTATTTCACACAGCATTCCTGGTATTAAAATCAACAATTTAAAATTCTTTTGTTTTCTGATGTGTGAATGGCTGGCAGTTCCTTCAATTCTAAAGTGATTGCACAATGATACCTTGGATGAAGAATGTAAATGTGGTTCTGTATGTGTATGTAACCTGAAACACACACACCTCCTCATTTCAGTGAGTCACCCTCTAAATGTTTCTTCTCTCATTTGAATCAAGGAAAGCAGAGAACAGCTTCCTGAACACTGTCGCTCTGCTCAACCAACCGTCCTCGCACTCAGTCTCCTCCCTACACATCAAATACGCACGTACACAAACTCAGAACTTTGCACTTTTCATTATTGTCGCATGTCTTACCTAAGAGGCACAAAAATACCTCGGAGAGAAGCAAATTTTCTGCCTGCAAGAAATTTCAAAAACAAAGTAAGCACATTAAAAAGCATGCAAATGAGTCGCAGCCTTAATTACCATTGTGCCCAGTTTGGACACTTGAAAAGACACGTGCTCAGACTTCCCCCACACACAAGTGCATTCCTGAAATCTTCATTATGATAATGCTTTTTGTAACACTGTGAATGATAAACACATAACCAAACCCCAAAGCACACATACACTCGCATATAGAAACACACTTAATTCTCAGCAGGTCTCTTTTCCTTTAAGAGAAAAAAACTAAGCACAGGAACAGAAAAAGCAGGTAGGGTGCCTGAGAGTGTGTTTTGTGTGTATGTTTTTTATGCATGCCTGCAGAGTTCTTGCAGAAACTAGGGCTGTTCTCAAAGATGTAAGACTTGCTCTGACTGTTGAAATGCATAGTCAGAGGTGAGGCTGAATAAGTAAGAGGAAGCATAAAGGATAGAAAGGGTAAACAGTGAGGAGTGTGAGAGATGAGCAACAGACTGTTGACCAGCTGGGAGAAGGAAGCATTGTCTCTCACCTGCCAGAAGATGTTGTCAATGGTGTTGCCCAGGAATCCTTCTCTATTGTCAGATGACAGCAACTTGGGTCCCAGTATCGTCATGAACTCCTCAAAGTCCACCTGGCCATCCCCTGCAGGTAGACACACACACACAGAGGGAAAGAGAGTGGCAAGGGAGACAGACCAACACAAAACAAAATCAGATTTGGAGACAGGAAGGCTGGCTGAGCAGAGCTAAATAATGCATTTTATGACCAAGTTAATTTGTTTCCAGAAACAGAGGAGACAGATCAACAGATGGGTATGCGCTCTCATCCGCGACAAGCACTTATGCATCAGCTGCCTGAATTCGCCTTTCAAATAAGATCTGTGCACCTGTGTGAGTGCATGCCTGTGCGAGCAGTTGTCAAATCATTTTTTGCGACAATTTGGGGATAGTTTGGAAGATTTAAATTCAAAGGAGAAAACTTGTTTTTGCATTATGTATTCTGCAGCTGCATGTTGTTATAGCTACGAATCAACAGCTAGTGTACCGTGGAATTAATACACATTTACTATCACTGTGACAGCACATTATAAACAGAGGAAACAGTTGATTTACTGCCCAGACTTATTACACTATATAGTGCCAATATTGATTTTATGACCAGTTAAAAGTGTTATCAAATGTTCATGTTATTATGCATTATCATAAGGAGCACATAAGAAGCATTATTAGTGTGCAGAAGGTGCAGTGGTGTTGTGTGAGTATTAATACAACACGTTTTGTTATGTGTCACCTATTTTTCATTCTTTCAAGAAAATTCCTTGTTAATTGAAAGAGAGAGAAAAAGAGAGCATTCAAAAAATAATCATTAAAAATAATAGAGACCCTAACATTTGTCTACAAACAACTCAACAATTCAATATGTAGAATACAAAATTAAGTTTTCAGTGTTTACTGGAAGCTGCTGTTATGAATGAAATACATTTTTCATACATTTATTACAAAATTATGCATTTTGTCCAGGAAATATTACAGAAATGATTTTAAATAAATGGTTTGTAGATCACAGACCCATATGAAAAAGCATCAGCTCTGTTCCAAAACCTGACTGGAGCTTCTCAAAAACTGAGCTTTGAATTAACATAATATACACTAATCTTATGTTTTTTTTAAGATTATTTGCCTGAAGCCAGGAGGAAGGATAATACCAGATATTAGTGGATCAAGAATGCTTTAGAACAGATTTAATTATAGAAAATAGTACATCTAAAGAACTGTGCAGGTTGACACCTTATAAAATTGTCATTCTTAAAATAATTTCAGTGATTTATGACCAGTGACATGGGGATGATAGCAGTCTGAGGCAGAGGATTTTTAAAGAGATATCATTCCTCCTCAGAGCAAAACAACTCATGGAAGCCAAAGCAAAAAGCTTTTAGCTGTGACCTCTGATATTTACCATAAGCTGTGAAATCAAGAGCAGGTTCATGAGAACCACCTCAAAGACTGAATAGCTGGTTTGTAATTCAGAGACTGCTTATGAAAAATTGCAGTCCTCTGAGAATTTACAAGCAAAGCTGGAGCTTAAGGTGCAGGAGCAGACAGGTTTTTATTGTCTCCAAGGGAATTTGTTTCAGATAACTGACCACCTGCTGCCATTTAGGCAGTTTGGAAACTGTTTGGAGGACAAAGTTTGAAGGCAGCTGTAAATTAAACTAAAAATCTTATTTAGCCTCAAGCAAGTGGAAGGGAAATTTGTGCACAACTGGCATCACTTCAGTCATTTAAACTGCATTAAAATTCAACACATTTAGACATTCTAGTGATTTGCTTTTCTTTAAAAATGATAAAGTATTTTAAATTCTAATATAAACACAACAGCTACACACATTATACACATGCAGCATATGTAATCAGCCACACACTTGTCCAGTTTCACTCTGTTTTTCATGTGTGCATTTGCATGGTTTCTTGCTCCATGCATGCACCCAAGGGTGTGTCCTTATGTAGTGTCTCACCATCCATGTCCAGTCTCTGCATGATGATGGCTAGCTCCACCTCACTGGGCATGTAACCCAGGGAGCGCATGGCCATGCCCAGCTCCTGTTTGGAGATGAAACCATTCCCATCACGATCCAAAACACGAAATGCCTCACGGATCTCTGCACACCAAACAGAAAATAGAGCACTTTAGATTACTGTCAGTCTCTTAGCTTCGTGTCTTCATTTTCTTTGGGGAAATAAGATACATGTTTTAAAACTGTAACTCATAACTTACATATTTTTTCACATAGATAACATATTGTAGATAATTTAGAGAAGAAGAAGAAGAAGGTAAAGTGTTATTTGACTGAGTGTTTTTTTGTCCTGTTACAGCTGGCATAGGCTTCAGTGTCCCCTGTGACTCTGAATTGGATGGATGGATGGATGATGGATGGCACGTTCTTTGTGTTGTGATATATGTGTTACTTCTTTGATATGACACCACTAACCACTTGTTCAGACATTCCTCGACATGCAGTGGTGTAAAGAGTGATTCTTTCTATCTTTAAGAGCAAGGCAATGTTATGTCTGCTAAACCTCTAAGGCTGAGGTTCACAAACTTTTTTTGGCATGCCCCACTTTAGGAGCTAAAAAAAGTTTGTGGCCCTCAACACAAAAATGTATGTCCCACACCCCTGAATGTTGTCTATCACTAACAATAAAAAATGATCCATGTTGAATTTTACTTAAATAAAGGTACATATTACCTCTGCATTAGCATCAGCAAATGTTTGCTTGTTTCTTTTCATATAAAAAAATCTCTTCACCTTAGTTTCATTTCCTATTTTTCACCTGGTTGTTCGCAGCCCACTTGCAGTAGCTCTGTGCTCCACCAGTGGGGCCTGCCCCGCAGTTTGATACCCACTGCTCTAGGGAAAGAAGTTCAGGTGCATGGATAGTTCATTAAATGCAAACCACTGCAGAGTGGCTAAAATCAATATTTTTTCACATTGGCAACTGAATAAATGTCTCCTTGTATATTACACAGGTCACAAATAGTGTCAAAGTCACAGACAATTATCACTTGATTGTCTTTTCTTTTCAGCCATGTAGTGTTTCCACTCACATTTTTGATTTTCCAGCCAAAATTTTGACTGTTTGCACTCAGTGTCACTCATTGTTGCACCATGCATCACTGAGTAAAATTTCCACAGTCTTCCTCCCTGCTCAACTCCAAATAGCAGACAGACAAATTGGGTACAAGCTGGTGGACATAAAGAAGCAGGATATAATTTCCTTGAGAGCTGATTGAGAACAAACTCCAAGCCAAAAGAGAAGAAATGTTTTAATCCTACAGTTTCTGTGCCTAACTAAATCCTAATCATACCAGGCACCAGTCAAAATCATAAGATGTATTTGCAGCCATAACAATGTTGTCAGGAAAACGAAATCAGAATATCTTCTAGGGGGACTCAAAGGCATTACCAAGACATAATCTGGGACAGGCCTCACCCAGGACGCATGAAGGAGGCATCCTAGTCAGAAGCCTGAACTACCTTAACAAGCTCATTTCAGTGTGGAGGTGTAGTGGCTCTGCTCTGCACCCCTCAAGCTTGTGAGGGCAGTTGCAAACAATCTGGCCTTTAGGTTGATTTAATGACTTGTAAGGATTACAATGTTTATACTGTCTCTAGTCTCATAAAATGAAATCTAAAAATGTAATCATGAGTAATCAGGTGGTGTCAGTGAGATGGACTAATCCATGAGAAAGAAATTAATCATTAACAGATTTTAGCAGGTATGTAGATGGTGCTGAAAGGGACTTCCCTGGTGCTGATAACAGACTTTCCCATTAACTGGAAGTGTCAAGGTGAGAGTGAGCTCCCATTGCACCCCCCATTCCCTTTTCTTGTCTCTTTTATATCTTTATATACTTATTGTATTTTACAAACCCTGAGGGAACTGTCCCAATCCCTTCATGCAGCACAATCACCACAAGCACAAGCCAAGAGCATTTCCGACTCTCTCCTCCCACATAAAAGGCTTACTTCTGTCTTAAAATTGTAAGTAAACACACACAGCTTGCAAGGCATCTATCTCTTCGTGAAGCAGAATTACTCAATCCTCTGAGGACCTTCTTACAAAACACCCTGGTCGGTCTCAGGCTAATTACCTGTCAATCAGTTACCACTCTCTGAGAGAGGAGGAGGGGGGAGCAGAAGCTCTGATTTAGAGTTAGGGGGCTGACTTTATTGATGTAATGAAGAGGAAGGAGGCAGGGCACACTTTGCAAGTCTTTATCTAATATCTCTTCTTGAACAAGCATTCCATGTGTTGCGGGTCTTTACGCCTCAGGGGTGGGAAAGGGTGGAATTTCAGCTGGTATTTGGCAAATCTTTACAGGAGGAACACAATCAAAAACACAATTTCACAAAGACTAATCCCTTTTCAAACTTTAACAATGAATTTTACATGAAGTTCATCTCTCTGTGTCTGTCTCAGGCTGCGTGTCATTAATATTCTCGTCCTGACATGCAGCTCCTTCCTTCCTCTGTGTATTAAGTCAGCCTCAGATCTGTCTCCTATGCCTGTCTTTTCACTGTCAGTTGCGTGAGAGCTGAAGTTCAGTCACAACCCCTGTCTAAGCCTGTAAATATCCCCTACGGCTGATAACTAGACTCGAGCACCATGCCACTGCCTCCCCCAACAAAATAAAGTGTGAAGCAGAGGCGAGGGATTGGGAATGCGGGTGAATGTGCGGCCTCCCCAAACAAAGTGAGATGTATTTGTATGCAGCTCAACAGTGAAGAGTACATTTTCAGCAGGGTACAAATGAGCTGGTCCCTGATGTATTACTGTGTAATGCTTGTGTGTGTATTAGTCTGCAGCCCTGCCTGTGCACAGCTGTGTATTATGTGGTCAACCCCTAGGACT
>VUQH01021853.1:1417-11738 GCA_015106775.1 Etroplus canarensis | reverse complement strand
AGACAGGAGGTGGAGCTGGAGGTGGCACAACTGAAGATGTTGAGATTTTCCCTGGGAGTGACCAGGATGGACAGGATTAGGAATGAGTACATCAGAGGGACAGCTCATGTTGAGAAGTTTGGAGACAAAGTCAGAGAGGCAAGGCTGAGATGGTTTGGACATGTTCAGAGGAGGGATGGTGGATATATTGGACAAAAGATGTTGAAGATGGAGCTGCCAGGTAGGAGGAGAAGAGGAAGACCACAGAGAAGATTGATGGATGTAGTGAAGGAGGACATGCAGAGGGTTGGTGTGAGGGAAGAGGATGCAAGGGATAGGGTGCGATGGAGGCAGATGATCCACTGTGGCGACCCCTAACGGGAACAGCCGAAAGAAGAAGAAGAAGATTTTTCTCAAAAGTCTAGTCAACTAAAATTATTTTTTCTCATGTAGTTTTACTTTTTAGTTTAGTTTTAGTTAACTATAATAACCTTGTTATGGAGGTTGCAACCTGATTTGCCAGTGCCTGTATTGACTGATGCCACGTTAATTGCTTGATGATTTGGTGGACTGAGGTTAAGCGATTGAAACAATGTTGTAGACCATTCTCCCCACATCTGCTTTGCCACAAGGCAAGGCAAGGCAAGTTTATTTATATAGCACATTTCGTGTACATAGACAATTCAAAGTGCTTTACATTAAAAACAAAACATTAAAAACATTAAAAAAAAAAAAAATCAGTGCAGATGTACGCTTTTAAATGTTAATCAAATGCAGTTGAAAACAGGTGGGTCTTTAACCTGGATTTAAATAAACTGAGTGTTTCAGCTGATCTAAGGCTTTCTGGGAGTCTATTCCAGATATGTGGGGCATAGAAGCTAAATGCAGCTTCTCCATGTTTGGTCTTCACTCTAGGGACTGATAAAAGATTAATCTTTACACTTTGGAATATTCTGGCCTTCACAACTGAGTCTTTACCTCGGGTTTCATTATCTAACTACAGGGTCCACCATAAAACAGTTGCATTATAATTAAATCTGTAATTATTTATTCTAAATCAGTCTTAGATACTACCATAGGCCATCAGACTAATTAAGCTGTGTCACAATTGTCAGTGTGTGAAGAGTGAGGACCTAAATGCAAGATTCCAGGACACAGGGTAAGACAAACAAAAAGCGTGCTTTAATAGCTGACAAGTCCTTCAAAACAAACAAAGTTCACACAGAACAAGCCAGGCAAGGAAACATGAGGGATAGGAACACATACTGACTGCAGGTACATATGACTAACATCAACCCCGTGACGCAGAACTAAGGAGAGGCAGAACATATAGACATGAGACTGACTGACAAGCACCAGAAGGGAGAGGGATACAGGTGACAATATTCAAGGGCAGGAAGTAAAATAGAACATAATGCACAAGATATGATTAGTTACGAAAGTAAAGCAGAAACATAACTAAGAACATAATTACAAGACTTAAAATGACAAAGGACAAGAGCACAGCAGGAAGATACAAAGGGAACCAATATACAGTAACTAAATACACTCAGAGTAAGAACAGACACTCAGAGTAAATACAGGAAACAGTGACTAACAATGTACATAACCTACACATGAAAGGAAACATGAGAACCAACCTCATACTCAAGGATATAGCTCTAAAGAACCATCAGCAGAATAAGACATCAGTAGGCCTATAACTGTGGCTAAACTGAACATAAGAATTAAGAAACTCAGAAACCACATTCCAAACTGAAATAACACACAAAACCAGAACACAAAACCCAAGACATTACAGGTTGCTTTGAAAGCAATATTGTAATATGTACTAAATTAAAGAGGAGAAAAACACTGAATAAGTTTGCAAGCAGCATATGAAATTAATCATTTTATTAACTGCAATTCATTAAGTATTACTGTTGTATTAACATATTAATCAAAAGCCATGTATGCATGATATTCTGATTGGGGGCTGAGCTCCCTCTAAAGTGTCTGATTCTAGAATTGCCCCTGTTGTGGAGTCCATGTTTTGACCGAACTGTTTCCACTTTATTAAACCCATAAATGCAAAATGTATAATATTTGACTCCTGCTAATTCTCATAGGATTAGCTTCCAAAAACTGCTTAGAAATAAAACTCGACAGTAACAACAATAATACAATGCACTGTGCAGTAGAGGAGCATAGTTTTAATCCCATGTTGAAAGGAGGGACTCAGCCCATGCCTGAGAGAGACAAGTAGAACCAGGTGAAGAGCAACTCAGCCTCACCTACCTATTTGGGTGTGTTTAGTTTATATGAAACACTCATCAATAATACTTCAGTAAACACACTTTTCAAACTTGGCACATGGAGCTTCCCTGAAACTACAGGATTGCACCGCACCAAAAGTAATACAAGAGATAATTCAGAGACCTGTCCTGGTGTGTTACATTGATAATGCTTCTTCTGTGTAAATTTGCCATATTGTGAATTTCAGAACTGGGTCACTCCTAATAAAATCAACAGAGCCTGAAAAAATGAATTATTATAAAACAGGTAAAACATTCTGGTTTATCCCAAAAGTGTTTGATAGGGTTGAGGTCAGGGCTCTGTATGGACCAGTCAGGTTCTTCCACATCATACTTATCTGACCATGCCTTTATGAACCTTGCTTTGTGCACTTGGGACACAGTCATGCTAGAGCAAAAAAAGGCCTTTCACAAACTCTTTCCACAAAGTTGGTAGCATAGAATCTTCGTGAGAAGAAATATTAAGATTTTCCTTCACTAGAAGAAATGGGCCAAGGCCAATCCCAGAAAATCAACCGCACAGCATTATCCTCCCTCCACCAAACTAAAGATGAAAAATGCAGTCAGACAGGTATGGTCTATCATGCATTTGTCAAATCCACACTCGTTCATCAAACTGACAAACAGAAAAGTGTTTTTCATCACTTGATAGAGCATGTTTGCTGTGCTCCAGAGTCCGATGGCAGTGTGCTTTACACCACTCCATTGCTTGACATTGTGCTTAGTGATGTAAGGCTTGCATGCAGCTTCTTAGCAAGGAAAACACACACCGTGAGAACAGTTTTGTGCTGAGGTTAATGTCAGAGGAAGTTTGAAACTCTGCAGTTACTGAGTCAGAACAGTGTTGGCCACTTTTTAGCACTATGGATCTTAGCATTCTGTAGTCCTGCTCTGTAACTTTACATGGTTACTATTACAATGTTACTTACAATATTATTGTAAATTGTTATTGTAACCACACTTTACATGTTGAATGGAGTTATAATGACCTTTTTTTTTTTCAAAAGTCTGTTTATAAATATAGTTAAAACAAGTTCTGACAGCTCAAGGATGGCATCTCCAAACTGCTGTGTTTTGTCAGTCCAAACCTTGGAGTTATTCAGTTATGTAAAAGAAAAAAATGAAGAATATCTCTTGTAAAAATACAACTTAGGCTTTTTCATTAAACTGAACAGAAATTCCTAGTGAAATTTCTTTCCAAATCATTTTTTGCAGAGCAAAACATTGATTAAATAATATAGTATAATTCTTATGTTCGTGTTTTCAGTGAAAAATGTTTGAAAAGCATCCACACGTGCCTGTCTGAGAATGGTGGTAATGCAAATAAGAAAATACAAAGACACACTGCATTTGACTTGAAGACATGTAACTTATTAGAATATTTTGATTTGCAGTATTCAAACTGTCAAGCATGCCATGCATGAAAAGAGAACAGGGGAGGACATCCGGCCTCTCTGTATGTTTGGGTACTTAAAACTAGACCACGACCCTTATTGTTTAACTATGAAAAAATAATGTAGGGATTTTTTTTTTGTGGAAGTAAAGACCAACCTAATGCTAATTGTAGACAGAATAGCTGAAAGGGAATTTTTAAGGAATTGCAAGATGTAGAGATGAGCTTTTTATGGGCGATCATTCATTAAAAACTATTAAAATTTCAAGCTTCAGAACATCTATTTATATAGAAGGCAGAAGAGAAGACTGAAAGAGGTATGGCCACAATGTACCTTCAGTGTTTGTTTAGAGTAGACTGTATTTATACAGTCGGGAGCACGGTGATGCTGTGGTTAACACTGTTGCCTCACTGTAGGAAGGCCCTGGGTTTGAATCCATCATCCTGCTGGGGCCTTTCTGTGTGGAGCTCGCATATTCTCCCTGTGCCTGTGTGGGTTCCCACAGTCCAAAGACATGCTTGTTAGGTTAACTGCCAATTCTAACGTGGCTATAAGTGTGAATAGTTCTCTTTTAGAGAGAACTAGTTTTCTCCCCTTTGCCTTTAAGTGGCCATTTTGTCACCTCTGTTCTTTGTGGTTGTTTCTATATATATAAATATATTGCATTTATTCATTGCTATTTCTTTTGTACCATTTTGAGTCACTTTTTTGCATTTCTTCTGTGGTGTTTTCTTGTAGTGATTTTGTTATTTAAATTAAGTTGTTGTTCTTCTGTCTGTTTCTGGTAATATTCTAATTCTTACTAGTCACTTGATTTTTTCCATTGTACTTTAACTGGAGAAAAACACCATCTCGTTTATATTATGTCCTTTTCATATATTGATCTGTTTGCAGTATCAACTATATCTATTCTTGATGATCAGTTCTTGCACAATCACAGCCAGACAGAGTCTGTGAGGGAGAACAGAATGTGGCCCAGCATGTGCTCTGACTTACTTTGCTCCACTTGGCTGTGGAGACTGAACAATCCCCAAAGATAATATCTGCAGTAAATAAAAACATTAGACCAGCACTGCTTCATTCTCACTACCAGTGAGTGCATTACTGTCACTCAGGCTGTTCAACAATTCCCAGGTCATACCAGGTAGAGAAACAAACACTTCCATTTTACATACTGTCAGAATTTTTTAAGGTAATGGTATGAAAACACTGAAGTAGTAACCTTCTATTTTATCACAATGGAATGTGTATCTTTATGTACCGTCCTATCATAAGATAATGGCCATACCTAATGGAGTGAGAGGAATGTCTCAGAGAAATCTGTCAGTGTTCCTGTTACCTTGTTTCCAAGGAATGCTCTAAAAATCATCTTTATACATAATGGCCAACATGTTTTTTCAAGAGTTCGCACGGGCCCTAATATTGCTAAAAGGAGATTCAGTCTTGTCGTACTATATACTGGTACTTCTCCGCTGTTGGATGTGATGGGTATTTTGTTCAAAAAATCTTATTTAATTTATTGTCAAAATAACCAAATCATTAAGGAAAGTACAGTTTGAGATACTTTGCCTTACCAATGAGGCTTTAAATGTAATGACTCCCATTCATGGCTTTGGAAAATATCCAGGAGTCACAGTTATTAGGACCTTAAATAAACTACATTAATGACAGACTCCAAATTACTTGCTGATTCTGTAGTTTTCTTCTGAGGTATAACCAATAATGGGTATCTGGTCCTTTCAAATAAATCGTGCCTGTGTATTTTACTTAGAGGTGGCAAAATTACACATACACCTTACTCAAGTAGAAGTACAGATGCTTTTTGTAAAAAAGATTGGTAAAAGTTGAAATACAGATTCAAATTCTTTACTCAAGTAAAATATGGGCTCTGAAATGTACTCAAAGTGTAAAAGTAAAAAGTAACTCTCTGAAGGACATTTCTACCAGCTATTTTTGTGCTAACTGAGCATCTTACCATAACATCAAAATAATATTTATTTAAAGGAAAAGGGAATTTGTTACTGTTAGTTTTTATAATGAATGTACTCATCATGAACTTTTATGTAAAACACAGGCAGAGAAAAACAAAGCAGAATATAATTAAAAAACTACCACTATTTACCTTTGCCTAAAATTGTAAATATGTGTTTGCCTCCACACTTGAACAGAGAAATGAGCATGTTAGAAAAATAAATATTCAAGTAAAGTGCAGATATCTGAAAACTACTTATCAGTACTTGCACAATCACAGCCGGACAGAGTCCGTGAGGGAGAACAGAATGTGGTGCAGCAGGTGCTGTGACTTTGCTCCTCTTGGCTATGAAGGCTGAAAAATACCCAATGATAACATCTGCAGTAAATAAAAACATTAGACCAGCACTGCTTCTTTCTCACTATCAGTGACTGTGCTACTGGTGTAAAATTTAACCTTTTTAATAAATTGTTTACCCCTCAATACATTTTTTGCCAGATTTACCAACCAAGGCAAACTACAGAAAGACACAGGTGGGAGTGACAAGTTCTTTGGGTTATGAGAATGCACAGTCAGTTCAATTCAGTAATGACAAATGCATTTTGCCCAGAGCACAAATGCCTGTGTTTCTGTCAGAAGCAGTATGGTGGTTCAAATCAATAAGATGCAGCTGAATGAGAACAGGTAAGTGTGGTGCTGTAGGCTGAGACAGCTGTTCTTTGGAAAAATCTGACTAATCAGAAGAATCACAAGAACAAAGGAATAGAAACTTCATTCCTGTTGTTATGATGTACTCAGCTTGAATACATTTCAAGTAGAACACAAGTGGGGGAAAAAAGAACTAACACTATTTGCTGTTGCCTACATTGTAGATGTGTGACTTTGCCTTCTTATGTGAATAAAAAAGGAGTACGGTGCATAAACCATGTTTTTAACCTCTTTTATATCTACTTCTTTTATGTCAGTTGAGTGTGATACACACCAATCATGGATACACCAATTGGACAGTCATATATGTGTTATTGTTTCCTCTAATCAATAACTCCCTTCAAATGTGTTAAGCCTAAAGTAACAAGCCTTTTTGAAAATGTAAAGAGGAAAAGTAAAGATATTTGTTTTCAAACGCAGAAAGTAAAAGTATAAAGTTTTTAGAAAAATAAATACTCCAGCACAGATACCTGAAAACTACTTAAGTATTTATACCTCTGATTTTACTCACGTTTAATGTTGAAGCATATTGTCTTTTCTGTATTTTCATGTGTTTGTTTTTTTTATTGATTTGTTGTATATATTGCATATTTAATTTCAGCATTGCCAAAAAATTAAATTATCTTTCTCAAATATATAAAGCGGATTCTTCTAAGTCTCCTTCTAATTGTTATGTTATCCTATTTTTTCAGTGGTTAAACTCTTCATAACATAAAAAAGGCATAAAATTACTGGTAGTTACAAAATTATATTAAAATATCATTAAGTGTTATTATCAACAAATACCAGTTCCTATACTGATCGATTCAAAGCGCTGTTTACTACAAGCCTCATTCACCCATTCACACATACATTCGTACAGCGCTTTATTCTATGCCTTAAGCGCATTTTAACTATCACGCACACATTTACACTTCGATGGATGCATCGGTAGCAATTTGGGGGTTCAGTATCTTGCCCAAGGACACTTCGGCACGTAGACTGGAGAAGTCAGGGATTAAACCGTCAACCTTCATGTTGAAAGACAACCCGCTCTACCTCCTGAGCCACAGCCACCCCTTTTGTTTGACAAGGTCAGTGAAGCACTCAGTGAAGTTAAAAAATAAACAAACAAGCAAACAAAAAATGTGTGGCTACATGCTTAAAATATTTTATATTGTGTTTGCCAACATTAACCAAATTTTTGAAAGGGGTGCAGCTGGAACGATGATTCTTCTATGAAATCTATTCAATAAATACTACGAATACATATTTATGCATCCTTCAAATGGTATCCACCCTCATACTCATAAATGCAAAATATCGTAATGTTTGGCTCGTGCTTAAAATTATTTCTGTTAACATCTATTTACAAGTTGTTATTATAAACAGTTTAGAAATGAAAGTCACATAGTTAAAGCAACAACAATAATACAATGGACTGTGTGGTAGAGGACTATGGTTTTAAAACTAGGCTGAAAGGGGGGCATTCCCTGACATCTGACAGAGACAACAGACAAGAAGAACAGACAGAACCAGGTGAGCTGCAACTCAGCCTAACCTAACTGAATCTCGTGTGTATTTTCTGTTTATGCAAGATTCTTGTTAAAAGCATTTCAGCACACGCACAACTCAAACTTGGCACCTTGACACTGCGTGTTAAGCCACACCTCAAGTATTGCAACATATAATTAAGATGTTTCTTCTGTCCAACTGAGTTGTAACTGGCCTTTTTTAACACTGTTAAAGTTGTATTCCTAATTATAAATATGAGGATTAAACCTCAAAAGTATGGAAAGTGAAGGTTTGTGTGCCACCACACAAAGACAGCCCTTGCATATTTTAGCATATAAAGATTTACAATATGATCTTTACTGCCTCAAGTTCAATCAAATAATTATTTACTGTATGCAACTGCAGCTGGTTTTTCCATTTCTTGCTTTGATAAACTGGTAGTTCACTTCTGCATTTTCTAAGTGTAATCTGCATTTAATCTCCATGGTATTTCACATAATTTTACACACCAGCTAAAGAAATATAATAACAGAACACTATTAAAACAAGGAACATTACAGCTACAATTTATAGGTCATATATTTTCACCTTCTGAACAACCTAAACAACATATTAGCAGGTATATTGTGGAGGACTGCAAGTTCCCACATTTCTATAGTCACAATTGCTGGTGTGACTATATGACTGTATATTAGGAGGTACAGTTGCTCAGTGGGTAGCACTATTGGCTCACACAGCAAGAAGGCCATGGGCTCATACCCAGGTGGGGTGTGGCGTTTGCATTCTCTCTCCATGCTTGTGCAGGTTTTCTCTGGGAGCTCTGGTTTCTCCTGCCACTGAAAAACATGATACATTAATGCAGCCTATGTCAGCCCTGGACACTTTCAACTTCTCAGTCTTAAGTGTTCCAATTCCTGGTTTAAGCTGAAATTAGTGATGCTGCTATGTATGAGGCCAGCTTAACACATCATCAGTACTGAAAGACAAGACAAACATGGTGTTAAACTAATTCTGTGGTTTGTGAGGAAACTCTTCAAGAACCGTAATAAAAAAAAGTTTTCCCTGCAGAGTACAGAAAGAATATATTATTCACCTTTACTATGGACTTTTCTTGGTGCTGTAGAAATGCACTTTTTGCACCCCAGCCTCAGCAGCTAAAGGGACAGAAGGTGGACTGATTAAAACAATCTACAATATGTGCACACATGCACTAGTGTGGTGTGCACCCAACCTGATTGGCAGATAAAGCTGAGGTGCTCCTCAAGTGGCTTGTCCTCCCGGAGGAAGTGCACTCCATTGGCCATGCTTCCACAGGTGTTGGATTCACGGACTCTCCAAACATCCAGAACCACTCGTCTCGTCTTACAGATCTGTCAGACAGGGCCAGTGTTTAACAGATGCACAATTTGTCAAACTGTTGACTGAACAGCTTAAGAATTCTATGTGAGATTTCTTGCCAATCACTGATCTGACAATTGACACATTGTTTAAAGCTGTAAAGCCCATGCCACAGCAGGTTTGTCGTGTTTTCTTAATAAAAGCCATTTGGAAAGCATCTATGCACGTCTGTCTGGGAATGACAGCAATGCAAATGAGAAAATACAAAAACACAAAGCATTCAAATTTGGAGCCCTGTAGCTTTTGAGAATATTTGGATTTGCAAAATTCAAATAATCAAGTTTGCTGAAAAGAAAACAGGGTAGGGACTCTCAGTACCAGGAGCTCGAAGCTAGATCATCAGCCTTCTTTTAACTATGAAAAAAATAAGTATTTTATATTTTTTAAAGCTCTTAAAGGTTTTATCAACAAATGTAAAATGCCAATACAAATTCTTTACAGGGGATGCAGTACACTGAAAAGTATTTCTATTTGGAGCATCAGGACAGTGTATTAATATAAATGGCTTAACTAAAATACTACAAACAATGTAGTCTTCAAAGTTTGTTGTAAATGGACTGCATTTATATAGCATTATTTAACGGTCAAAGCACTTTACGCAAGCCACAGTAAGCCATTTACTTCTTATCATATATTTAGAGTGCTTTCCCTATCACACACATGTTGATGATTAAAGGTGCTGTTTGCCACCAGGGAAGGCAGGCAAATGCTTGGGGCCCCAGGCCAGTGGAAGGACCCCAGGGGCTCACAAACTTTAAATTACATCAGTGGCAATGTGCAAAGTTTGCAATAACTGAAGGACAGACCTCAAACCCTGAAGGGGTGGGTGAGAGACACTTGTAACTTCCACTAGGGTCACATTATTTCTTTTGTTTACTCTGATGTTTAATGTTAGTGTCCCCGTAGTGTAGTGGTTTACACCATCACCTTTCAAGTGTAAGGCCCCTGGTGTGATTCCAGGTGGGGACAAAAGCCCTTCACACCATAGAGTGTTATGTCAGGAAGAGCATCCAAGGTAAAACCGCTGTCAAATTACCAATGCAACCCTTTGAGGAGAATACAAGTGAGCCAAAAGTACATTC
>VUQH01021849.1:551-11497 GCA_015106775.1 Etroplus canarensis | reverse complement strand
GGGTGTTTTGAGTGTGTTAGGTCAGTGGCTTTCCAGAGACAGAACAGAGTCCAAGGTGAAGAGAGCGCCAGGCAGATCTGGTCTCAGGTAAATCTGATAAAATTCCTTGATTATGGGAGTCAGAGTGGGTTAAGTAGGTTCACGGTAAAGAGTCCAGGCAGGGTTCTATTCTGTGAGAAGCAGCAGAAAAGGCACATGAGAGGTTTGCAAGGGCATGACAAGCAAGACTTACTCAGAGTAACTTGGCCGGGCTTACAACATTTAAGAGTTGCTATCATTCCAGCACAGAATCAAGAGAACTGCAGGCCTTAAGTACCACTGGTAATAACAGGAAATACACAGCCGGTGTGCAGTCAGCACTCCGCCCCAGCCACACCCACATCTGGAGACTCAAGCATAAAGTGAATTGCCCAATCCACACCAAGCAAAAGAGAGAAAAAGAACAGAGAAAAGAGGAAGAGAGAGAACAGATCTGATCCAGGCAGATCAGGGACCATAACACTTGGGCTCCGTTCCCACTGCAGGCAATTCCAAATTCATTCACATTATAATTTTAAATGCGATTGCTATCAGACTCAAGGGTGAACAGTGTACGGCCCTGGAGTGGCACACACGCACAGAAGAAAGTGTGACGTCACATGCCACGGGCTGTGTTTACAGAAGTAAATATGGATGCTACACATGTTGCGTGTGAGTAAAGCTCCATCAATGCTGTCTGTCATCCATTGTTGACATTTGATCTCACTGCATCTCGCCTCTTCTGGCGCAGAGTTATGAAGTCTGTCTCACTTCAATGACGAAAAAGTCGGATGAAACGTGACATGACCGTTCAGACCGAGGTCACTTTGAAAAACATCAGATATCTATCCAATTTAGGAACACATATGAAAGTGGCCTGAATCTGATTCAAAAAAATCAGATCTGGACTGCTCAGGCTGTCATAGACAAATCAGATCTGGGACACATATGGGCAAAAAACATCATATTCGGGCCACTTTTGCCCGCGGTGTGAACTTAGCCTTGGAGACACGAGCGTTGGCTCAAGACTTTTGCACACTTTTGTACATTCATGTGCTGGAACTGTAGAAAGTTAACCCTTTATGACATGGCCTCAAGAAAAACAAAAAGCAACACACACAGAGGACCTTACACTGCCTTTTATGTCACAAAACATGTTGGTGGAGCAGTTCTTTATGGAATCAAACAAACATGAGACACAGTGCCAGTGATTGGTAAATGGCACTTTTAGCTTCATATGGGGAAATATTTGCATGTGCATGGGCATGTAAAGAAGAATGTCTGATTTTTTCATGACCTATTTTGTTTTTATTTGTATATTAAACTTTGTTTTTTTTTTCATCTGTGGCCCCAGGGCAGTAATGTGCTATCCTACCATTGTCAGGGAAATATGCTAAAGCATGGCAGTGTGCTGGGAGGCAATGTTTTCACTTGGCTATCTGCAAATACAAACAGGAAATGTAACTGTATATGTGCAGGAGGATCGTTATCAGGCAGTTATGGTCATTCCTTCTGACAGCAAGGACAGTGAGCTTGGCGTTTAGGAGGTCAGGTCAGTCTCTATGGTGACGGTTTTTGTATGCATGTCAGTGGATAAAGCAGGGCATATGATGCATTCTCATTTTATGATTCATGACCTACAGAGGCCAGTTCTCCTTCTGGGGCGTCACATAATGTGGTTTTGTAAGGTACCACCAGCAGTCCGTTTCCTTTGGCCACATGAGGTAATGCCATGGTGAGGCGTCACAAGAATCGCTACTCCTTCTATAGAACTGGTTACATTTTACTAAAAATTGCCCCTAATGGGTCTTCACCTAAAATGTCAGATTTGTAAAGGTCACATTTGTCCTTTTACGAGCAATCTTCCATTTTCACAAGAATAGGTACTCCTGTATGAAAACTGGCTTGGATTACACCCCTCTACCATCCATACCTTACATGTCATCATTAGGTTTATTTATGACATGTAAGGTATTAAGCTGGGTTGTGGCCATTCAAGAACTATGCCACTGTCCTGGATATCAAAGGACCAGATGTCCCTCTTTATGTGGGACTGCATAGCATTTTTGCCCCCACTTGTCCCACATTTTGACAAGCTCTGACCTCCTATGGCATGCGTTTTTCTAAAGCTTTTCTATTTTAGTCAAGTGAAGGCTAGCCTGTATGCCCATCAGGGAGAGCTGCAAGTCACCAAAAATTCACAATGGGGGAAATGATGGAAAGTACAACGTAGAAAAAGAAAAGGCAGTAAATACTGAGAAATCGATTTTTTGTCTCTTTTGCTGAAGTTATGTTTCCAGTTTCAGGCAAGTGAAAATACGGTGTGAAGTGACGTGGTACATCTGTGTGTTATAACGATATGGTTTAAGAAAGGTATGCCAGTGTATGGATGCATCCCTGCTGAAACCCAAAGACAGTTGCCAGGCAGAACAGCAGCTGACATGACAGTGAAATAAAAGAGAATACATGATAATATGAAGGTCATTAGAACAAACTTAAGCTTCCTTTGATCTTTATTGTCTTTGCTTTGCAAAAGAGCTGCATTCAAATGTTTCACATCTGACCCTTATATAGTAGATGTCCATCCAGTAACCTGCACATTTTATTATGTTTTCATTTTTTAGGTTTGATAGGAAACTTTCAGACTTCCTCCCAGCAGTGTGAATGTGTCCTACGCTGTCCCACACAAACACACTGTTTGGCCCACATTTATTTTGTGTGTTTGTGTGCTCGTCCTACCTGGATATGACTATTTGTGACATTACTTGACTTCCCAGTGGATTCTGATTCTTGTTTGTTTGTGCAACAAGCAACAGCAGTTCCTTAAAACTCACTTTAATTAAGCCCAAGGAGTTGTGTCGTGGGGGCAAAGGCCAAGCTGCCCACCACAGCCTCTCGCTTTGTTTCCTTGGCTGCTGATATTTTAAACAAGACATCATTATGAATACTTGATGACAGTTGCTTTGGCATAACTGAATTATTTTATACCCTAGTAAAAAAAAAAAAAGCCACTAATTAAACTTTAAGGTTGACTGTGTCATGGTCCCCTGACCTCCAGGTGCTCGTCTACTTCCCTCTTTCCCTCCACCCTTTTTGCTCTACCTTTCCTCCTCTATCATGTGTGGCTGTGGCAGGTGTGTGTATATTAACTCTGCTTAGTTCCAGGAGAAGGCGTGGTATTAGAGGAGTCTGTTGGTGCATCATTGTCACTCAACTGCAGTATATAACCTGGGTCCTCTGCTCCACTTTACACTAGACTTAGCTTCACACAGTGTAGTAAACCTGGCTGACTGCATGTCTAGTTGCTGCTTTTTTCCGCTCTGCTCATACCCTGGTTCTCTGCTGCCTCTCCTAGTGTGCCTACCTTGTGCCTGGCTGGACTCTAGAAATGGTGGAAATGGAAGGTTCAAGAGATCCAAAGATTTGGAACAATTGATTCGCAAGAATCGATCTTTTTGGAACGCGCGAAACATCTCACCACAGTGACATCTGGTGGCCAAATAAATGTATAATTTTTACACTCAAACAGTTTAATATTTTCTTGCATCTAGTGCCACACATGAATTCACACATGAGAAACTTCACCATAACTTGTCTAAAAAAAACAGGAAGAAGTACTACATGCTTGGGGTGGCTGTGGCTCAGGAGGTAGAATGGGTCGTCTTTCAACACAAAGGCTGGAGGTTCGATTACTGACTTCTCCAATCTACATGTCGAAGTGTCCTTGGGCAAGGCACCGAACCCCAAATTGCTCCCGATGCATCCATCGGAGTGTGAATGTGTGCATGACTGTGCTTAAGGCATAGAATATAGCACTGTATGATTGTGTGTGTGAATGGATGAATGAGGCTTGTAGTAAAAAAACGCTTTGAGTGCTCAGTTAGAGCAGAAAAGCGCTATATAAGTACCAGTCTATTTACCATTAAGCCCCACCCCCGTTCAGCCCATCATGTAACTGGTGATAGAGACTAAAATAAACATATACATCATTTGTAAATAGTATATCATCCCACATAGGTTTCGGTCTGTACCAAAACATTGTCTCGATTTTGCCATCACTACTGGACCTGCTTCCCAGTGACAGCATTATTACATAGGTTAGACTGTCACGATTTCTTGGTATTAACAATAACCATGAATTTTATTGGTTCAGTATATTAATACTGAAATGTCGATATCTTGTTTTTTATATATGATAATAATGTGAAAAACTGTATAACTGTAACCAAAACTGTACAAAAGATCACAAATAAACAGCCTCTCTGCATCACTTGTACTGAGTGCAATTCAATTGCCAAAAAAGAGCAAACCTCACATGAACGATGAGTTTTACTGATTTAAGTGTAATTATTTTTATATAGATTTTCTGTGGCTATCCAGATATTATCATGAGTTATTTTAGCCACACTAATTGAAAATGTTCCTTTGGCTGCTCCCTTGTATTCTCCCCAAGAGGTCGCCACAGTGGATGAATCCACATTGGTAATTTAGCAGAGGTTTTATCAGAATCAGAATACTTTGTTAATCCCCAGGGGGAAATTGCTTATGTTACAGACACTCTGTTAAGTATGCTTAAATATGAATATGAAAAATAAATATATATGTACATATAAACCATATATACAGTGTGTAGCACAGCATGCCGGATGCCCTTCCTGACGCAACCCATTGTGGTGAGAGGGGCTTGTGTCCCCACCTGGAATTGAACCAGGGAACTTTTGCCACACTAATAGAAAGTCTGATGTGGTGATAGTCCCATTCCCAGGTAAACTGCACATACTTATGTTTGATGGTGACTGACCACCAGTTTAAAAAAATAATCAGAGCGTCTGCAGTTTTAAACAGAATTAATTCAGAAAGCTGGTTTCTTTTTTTTCTCAGTGTGTTCTATGTTTACAGGTGGAGCTGGATTTATGGGATGGATCGAGTTCTAATGTTAAAGGCATAAAAATCTCACTTCCTTTGTAGTAAAATGCCTTTGACTCAGATCGGCATCCCCAGCGAACTGGTGTGGATTTTCTGATAGGTTTTTACTTTAAATAATAAGGTGACTGCGGGGAATAAGAAAAACTTTATTTGTCCAGTGTTTGGGAAATTCCTTTCTTAAGGCATAGGAATAAAAAAATTATAATTGTTTATTGCTTTAGGTATGAAAGGCTTCCTAAACCAGCCACAGGGGCCCACAAGCCTGTGTACTCCTAGTGCTGGTCCCAAGCCTGGGTAAATGGTGAGGGCTGCGTCAGGAAGGGCATCCGGCATAAAAACTTTGCCAAATCAAATACGCGGATTCATAACACGGAGGCAGATGACCCGCTGTGGCGAACCCTAATGGGAGCAGCCGAAAGAAGAAGAAGAAGAAGAAGGTATGAAAGGTTTCCTATATCTGTCCTTGTGACAGCAGAGCTGAACCAGCATTGCCTACAGAAAGGCTGAGGGGATTTGGAACTTTAGAAAAATCTAAATGCAAAATTGGCTTTCTCAAAGGTCACAATCATACTATGTTTAATGAGAGCTTCTACAGAGGAAGGCTGACTTTAAAAATCAATGTCATGCAAATCTGATGTTTCACACTCGTGTCTGGCTGAAATGATAAGGTGCAAAGAAATTAGATTACCTACAGATGACTTGAAGAATTTGTGAGAAAGCGTTCCCAAATGGGTGGAATAGAAAAAAGAAGAAACTTCTCTCATTTAACTTCTAATGAAGGCCCATACACACACACACACACACATATACCCACACACACACACACACACACATTGCGACTTCACTGTTGTAAATCATATAGTGTGCATGCAGGTACAATGTAGACCATTTGGTCTCAACCACTTATCCATTTCAAGGTCTCTGATGCAGGGTGCAACCTGTACAGATCATTAGTCCATTGCAATTTGTATGTAACACATAAAATGCAAAGAAATGTGCTTTTGAAATGGCTCAGATATGTGATGCTACACACACCTTATTAAATATGTACTTTTACATCTCTGTGAGAGACATGCAGTACACATTCAGGCTGCAAAGCCTTCAAAGTAATGAACTTTGAACACACAAATGCAGAAAATGATCGTCAGCTTTTCACTCGAAGCATTTGAAGTATGTCTGCGGCTTTTAATTAGGCTGTAAATTACTTGTGCTGCTTGATTTATTTATTTGCTTTTGCACAGAGGCATACACTGTCCCACTTCTGTCTTTAGCAGATAGTCTGTCCAGTTACAGTTATGAGTGAAGTTAAACAACCTACCTTTCTCAGTTTTTTAAACAATGATGTGGTCATTGATATACAAAAATATTTATGTTTTACTTTTATCTAATGGAACTTTGGGATTCATCATCCTGGCATCTGCAGTAACAGACCTTGCTGGGAAGAAAAGTAGGAGCTTATGTAAACCCAGATGCTCAGTAACTGAGAGATGGAGCTCTGTAAACATAAAACGTTTAAATCGATTTTTTAAATATATTTTTGGGTTCCAGTGAAAATCTTTGAGTTAATTAAATTGATTGTTTTTAGCTATCACTATTACTAACTTAAACTATTTGGGGGGGATTACGTAAGCACCAATTAAGTCTTATTTTACTGTTCTCATTTCTGCTTGAACATGAGTGTGTGTCTGACATCATGCTGGTACCAGTGGGATCATAGGAAAGTGAGCCTGTCAGACTCAGCATTACAGCCTGTACTGAGTACAAAGAAGACAGAAGGAAGGGGAGAAAAACAAGACCACCTAACACTTTTTCTAAAGTAGAAGAGTGAAAAGTTGTGGGTATTGCAGCCAATATTTCAGTAAAACTTGCTGAAATAGCTTGTTTATATGTTGAGACCATGACCCTTAGGGTGTCCTACGGGAGTGCACTTTGGGCATATGGGGAATCTTGCCCTTTGCTACACTATTCAGTCCCTGTGCACCCATTGTGAACTTGTTTTGCCAGCACTAAGTCAACCTGTTCCCGGTTGACTCCATCAGGGCCTCCCTTTGTCACTGATTCTGTTTGTTACTTCCACAGAGAGACTTTCTAGTTTCCCACTTTCAGTTTGGGATCAACTCTTTTTATGCAGATGTTCTTTTGGCTGCGTCAGGTGGTGACCAACAACTTGCCCTTGGGTGTTTGCAGCTGGGTGTGAAGCAGCGAGGATGAGGATTTGTACCTCCAAGTCTGAGACCATGGTTTTCAACAAGAAAAAGAGTGGAGTGCCTACTCTGTGTTGGAGAGCAGTTTTTGCACCAAGAGGAGGAGTTCATATATTGAGGTCTTGTTCACGAGTAAGAGAAGGAGGTAGCGCGACACTGACAGACTGATTGGTATGCCGTCTGGTCTCAAGCTCTGGGTAGTGGCTGAATGTCAGGGTTTGCTGCAGTGTGGACTCAAAAGCAGACAGACTCTGGAATAAAGGTGAAGATTTATTTGCAAAAGTTCAGATTAACAAAACGGTCAGAACACTGGCTAGAATGTGCAAGGTTGAAATGAACGGGGGTAAACCCAGGGATGGAGTCCAGGGTTCCACAGAGTGGGTGAGGCAGCTTTTCCTCAAGGTGCTCGTCTTTGCAGGGTTAGTAGGAAGGCAACGGAAAGAGCGCTTGGTGAGAAAAGGCAAGAATACAATGAGAGCAAAACACGAACGGAACTAGGCCAGGCTTACTACACTTGGTTTAAATGTTCCCCTAATGAGGAATAAGCACATAAATAAAAAAACCCATTTCCATGCCAGATACTGAGAGAGAAAAGGCAGGTCAGTACCCGGAGGGCAGGGAAACCACAACACAGATACAAGCAACCAAAATGAGTTTCCTCGGAAGGGTGGCTGGGCTCTCTCTCCCTTAGTGAAAAGCTGAGGTGTTCAAAGTAGAGCTCGCCAGTTGAGGTGGTTTGGCATCTCACAAGGATGCCTCCTGGGTGCCTTGAGATCACTTGCAAATGTCATTGTTTTCCAAAGAAACATTTCACACAATTCAAACAATTTTAAAAGTTTAGTTTAGACCTCATCTGTCAACCTGTCTATCACCATTGCAAGCAAGAAGGGGCCCAGAGCTGATCTCTGATGTAATCCCACCCCCACATTTAATCCTTCATGTCCTGCATCACCCTCATATGCTTTCACAAGATCCACAGACACAGTACAACTCCTTTTGATCTTCTCTATACTTCTCCATCAGCACTCTCAAAGCAAACATTGCATCTGTAATACTCCAATAAAGAAGCCATAGTTCTACTCGCTGATCATCACCTTCTTAACTTAGCTTCAGCAGCTCTTTCCCATAGCATCATCGTTTAGCACTGGTAATGTCCACCATCAAGGTTAATAAAAAATAAGTCCTAACTTAAAATATTTTGGTTGACATCAGATGAAATACCTTTAGTTTCAGTTTTGATCTGCGTGTACACTAGAGCTGCAACGATTCATTAAGAAACTCATAATTTGATTACAAAAAGCCAAACCCTGTACTCACCTTGTGCCGCTGCGCTACTTGTCACTGTGCATTAAGCTGGTAAACATACTCAGACACATGCCAATCAATCAATAAAAATGATCTGCATGCCCCGGTCACTTCACTACTTGTTAGAACGCTCTCGCTGTAGGCCGACAGGTGGACTGAAGTTTATTTTTTCAGCCACTCTGCTATAAAAAGCGGAGAGCATAAAACCATGTTTTAATGAGAGATGCAATCTTCGGTGTTTTACTCATTCAGGACCTTCTGAATAGTCTGCAGTTGCCCTCCCCGGTCACTGCTCTGAATACAGCAGTACACGTCTCTGCTGTGTTGTTATTCGGGCAGTACGTGATCACTTGGAAGACTTCAGATTGCATCTTTCATTAAAACACTTTACGAAATGTCTTTAGACATCAAGAAAAAACTCTACCTCTCAGTTATGCATGTTTCTTTTCCACTGCTCTTTCTAGCAGAGTGATTGCCCAAATAAACTGCAAACCACCTGTCAGCCCACAGCAAGAGCTTTCTAACAAGCGGTGACATGACCGGCTTTCACTGATCATTTTCATTGATTGACTGGCGTACGTCTGTTCAATACGTTTACCAGTTCAATGTAATGTGGCCTGTAGCACAACAGAACAAGGTGAGTACATGATTTAGAGTATTGTAATCGAATTATTTGAGTTTTTCGATGAATCGCTGCGGGTCTAATGAGCGCATTCTGTTTCAAAGTCTCTCTGAAAGCAACATCATGTGTCAGAGAAATTACAGATAGACAGGGGTCTAACACATTGCTGAGGGACCCTTACAGCAGATCGCTATCCGCTTCTGTATCTGCACATTGTACCAGACTTATCGCTACAACAGTTTAATAAGCTTGCCGGGGAAAATCAAAAAAATACCTCAAAGCACTGTCTGTTCAGATCACCTCAGAGGAGAAGGTGAGCTTCCTCAGCAACAGCAGCACAAGCCAGATGCAATCGAGTCCTGATCCATGTTAATTAGCATTAGCTCAATGAGCGTCTCGCCTCATCATTGCTAAACAGAGGAGGGGGCAGAGCTGAAGCAGTGGAGCACAGAGGGATGATACTGAGCCTAGCATGTTTTGTCAAACCATCTGGAGGGATGGCGCAGAGCCAATCCATCTTTCTCAGCACTCGTCCCTTTTTGAAGCTGACTCATATTTTTTTACACATGTTGACACATTAGGGAATCTTAAGAGAGGTCAACAGGCAGGAGTAGGGGACCAAATCAGTCTTGATTCTGGGCTGGTGCCACACTAGAGGTGCCAAGGGAGCTTTCCACCGTAGAGGCGTGCTACTCCAGTCCAATCGACCGGGCAGTCTGTTGGCCTGAGCATCCTGTGTGTCATGCATGCCAGGAATGCTGGGATTTGTGACAGCTGTGGGGAGAGAGTAGCAACACTCGGTGAGTCTTGGCAACTGGAATGGAGGAACAGGTGGAGCAGAGCTCATCCGATTGAGTCTAGCATGCGTGATGGGGTTGAGTCGGCCAAAGCCTCATATTATCATTATAATGCAAAAATCCAGAACACGACCCCTGTCAGCATGTTGTCTTCGTGTTGATCACTGAAGAGAGTAAACTCACTGAACCAACACTGACCCAACAGGGCACATGGCATTCGAAAAACAAGCAACTATTTCATAAATCAAATGGAAGAGCTGCACAATATGAGGTCGAAAAACCCTACATGGCTAAATCAATAAATCTTATGTCATGAGGAGATACTGTAAATTCCCAATTTTTCAGATTAGAGAGAGAAATTATTACCTAAAACAGATTACCAACTGAGCTTTAAACAAATGTGTATCAGACTTTGAGCTACCTATTAACTGGAGATGTATTTGTATTACAGCTGATTAATTCTGACCCTAGGCGATGCATCAGAACTATATAATTAATCCACTTCTGTTTTACTAAACCCTTAGGATGCTGGGGTTTCATCATCAGAAAGGCAGAGAAACAATTAGGCCCACAGTCTTTCCTTCGCCTCCTTTAATCAGGCACCTGACTCAAACACACTCACACCAAAAAATGCATTGAATTATGATTTTAAATAAAAGGAACCGTGCTATTTCTTAGGAATATTACACAAAAAAAATCTCTCATGTACTACGGTAAACACATTAATGGTTGATGATTATGTTGATCTATATGGTGTAACTATTGTATAATTGGTTTTGGCTCATGCCAAAAACAATTAAGCTTGAGCTCAGCTTAAAAAGATTTACAGTGGGTACGGAAAGTATTCAGACCCCTTTAAATTTTTCACTCTTTGTGTCATTGCAGCCATTTGCCAAAATAAAAAAAGTTCATTTTATTTCTCATTAATGTACACTCAGCACCCCATCTTGACAGAAAAAAACCCAGAAATGTAGAAATTTTTGCAGATGTATTAAAAAAGAAAAACTGAAATGTCACGTGGTCATAAGTATTCAGACCCTGTGCTCAGTATTGAGTAGAAGCACCCTTTTGAGC
>VUQH01021846.1:323-30557 GCA_015106775.1 Etroplus canarensis | reverse complement strand
TGCACTACCTCAGTTGCTGCTTCGGCACTTTCTTTCTTTTGGCGCCAGTGTCTTGTTCTTGTGTTTTCTTCTTTTTTCCTTTCTTGTGTACTTTTTTTTCATTGTAGGGTGTCCTTGGCATTGTTTACATTGCATCGCATTGTTGCAACTGTTGCACATGTTGCACACATTGCACTTTATTTATTTATTTATCTCTATTTTTAAAAAATCTTTTAAACTTAAATTTTTCTAACTGTAGAAATAAAAACTAGTCCTGTCTCTGTCACATGTCATATGTTTACATGTTTATACGTTGCACCAGGTCCTGGAGAAACATTATTTCATTTCACTATGTTCTGCGCCAGCTATATGTAGTCGAAATGACAATAAAGCTCTTGAATCTTGAATCTCTTGAATCTTGGCAGACAGAGAAGATTCAGTAGTTCAGACAAGCCCCTGAGCCATTCCCCTGCTGAGGAAGAGACAAATCCCCCTGAAGGACCTGCTGATTAAACCTGTAGCAAGGCCATAGTTAAACTGAAATATGACACACTTTCAACAATATACAAACAACCATATATTAATAAAGATACTTTTTAATGTGGGGCACTGAACAGCACTCCCATATTTATATTACAAAACTATGCCACAGAGCACAGATGAAAATTTTCCCTTATGCTGCAATATCAGAAGACCATACACTCACCAGCCATTTTATCAAGTTGAACTGTTTAACTGCTCATTAACACAAATATATTATCAGCCAATGGCAGTGACTTTTTGCATTTAGACATGGACAAAAAAAAAAAAAACCCCACTGAAGTTCAACCCAAGGGTCAGAATGGGGAAAAAAGGTGATTTAAGTGACTTTGAACGTAGCATGTTTGTTAGTGCTTGAAGAGCTTGTCTAAGTATTTCAGAAACTGCTGATCTACTTTTCTGCACGACCTTCTCTAGGGTTTACAGAGAATTGTCCAAAAGAGAGCTTTCAGATCAGGGAACAAGGAGGAGCTGAGGACTGCACAGAGAAAGCTGAAGAGGAAGATCAGAGAGGGGAAGGCCAGATACAGGAGGAAGATGGAGGAGCAGCTGCGACAGCAGAACATCAGTGGGGGTGTGGTGGAGCCTAAAAACCATCTCAGGCTTCAAGGCACCCCATGCACAGGCTGAGGGGGATCTACAGTGGGCTAACATTTAAATCTGCATTTCCTTAGGTTTGATCAATCATCCTCTCCTCCCCCCCACACAGCTGCATGCCTTCGCCCGACACCTGGACAATACCCCACTCTATCAGCTTTCACACCTCTGACCCACGCCATCACCCCACCACTTGACAGCTCCATGGACTCACCCACTCCCCAAGCACACAGTCCCCCCTGCCCACCTTGTCTCTCACACCAGCCCAGGTGAGAAGTGAACTGAGGAAGATTAAGGCTAGGAAGGCAACTGGACCAGATGGCATCAGCTCCAGGCTTCTTAAGTCCTGCACAGATGAACTGTGTGGAGTTATGAAGCATGTCTTCAACCTGAGCCTGAAGCTGAGGCCACAGCTCTGGAAGACTTTATCAAGAAGTCCAGCTCTGTCCTGGGCTGTCCTCTGGACTCAGTGAGGGAGGTGGGGACAGACGGGTCCTAGCTAAACTAACATTTATGCTGGACCATGAGTCTCACCCCCTGCAGGATGCCCTGTCTGCCCTGGAGAGCAGCTTCAGTGACAGACTGATCCACCCTCGCTGTGTGAAGGAGAGATTCCGCAGGTCTTTCCTTCCTGCTGCTGTCAGACTCTATAATGATCACTACTAACACTGTACACCTGCCACCCATCTGTTATAGTCACTTTACCAGGTATTTATTTATTTTTATTTTGCCATTGATGTCCATGTCGATACACTGTATATACCTTGAATATATACAGTATTTATATATATTATATATCATGATAACATATTGTTTAGTTTTGTAGCTTTATAGTTTTTATTCCACTTTGCTGTTGCAGCAATGCAATTTTCCCATTGTGGGACAAATAAAGGTTTTCTTATTCCATTCTTATTCTTAAAATAAGAAAACATCCAGTGAGCTGCAGTTCTCTGGGCAAAAATGCCTTACTTGATGTCAGAGGTCAGAGGAGAAGGCCAGATTGCTTTATTCCAAAAGAAGTGCAAAATGAAGTCAAATAAACACTCGTTACAATCAAGGTATGCAAAAGAGAGCGTAACATGTCAATCCTTGAAGCAAATGAGCTACAGCTGCAAAAGACCAAGGTGCTACTCCCATCAGCTAAGAACAGGGCTCACCAAACCTGGACAACAGAAGATTGGAAAAATATTGCCTGATCTGATGAGTTTCCATTTCTGCTGTGAAATTCGAATGGAAGGGACAGAATTTGGTATAAACAGCATGACAGCATGAATCCATCCTGCCTTTTTAACAGTTCCACCAGTTTTAACAGGTGGTGGTATATTAGTTTGAGGGATGTTTTCTTGCTGCACTTTGGGCCCCTTAGTACCAAATGAGAGTCTTTAAAACACCACAGCCTACCTGAGTATTGCTGCTGACCATATGCATCCCTTTATGACAACAGTGTACCCATCTTCTGATGGCTGCTTCCAGCAGGATAACGTGCCATGTCACAAAGCTCAAATCATCTCAAACTGGTTTCTTGAACATGACAGTGAGTTCACTTCACTCAAGTGACCTACAGAGCCACCAGATCTCAATCCAATAGAGCACCTTTGGGATGCGGTATAACAGGAGATTTAGTTAATGAATATGCAGCCAACAAATCTGCAGCACCTCTGTGATGCTATCATGAAAATATGGACACAAAGGGAGCTCTAGCAACATTGGGAATAAGAATATGCAACACAAATACATACACCAATCAGGCATAACATTATGACCACTGACAGGTGAAGTGAATAACACCGAATATCTCTTCATCATGGTACCTTTCAGTGGGTGGGATACAACGGGCAACAAGTGAACAGTTTGTCCTCAAAGTTGATGTGTTTAGAAGCAGGAAAAATGGACAACCATAAGGATTTGAGTGTTTGACAAGAGAACAAACTGTGATAGCTAGATGACCTGGTCAAGGTATCTCCAAAACTGCAGCTCTTGTGGGGTGTTTCTGGTCTGCAGTGTTTAGTATCTATCAAAAGTGCTCCAAGGAAGAAACGGTGGTGAACTGGCGACAGGGTCATGGGCAACCAAGGCTCACTGATGCACATGGAGCAGCAAAACCCCAACACAACATTAGGCAGGTGGTCATAATGTTATGCCTGATTGGTGTAGTTCAAGAAGCCTTACACCTACTGGCTGTTTAAAAAAAATTATAATGTTTTCACACTGAATAAAGTCTAGCTGGTATTTTTTGTAGTGAGCTATTTCGGAGCTTCAAATCTGGAACATGCGAGTTAAAAATTTGTTTTTATAGCTTAACATACACCCATGTAGTCTTTACTGCACTCATGTGTTCTAAAAATAATAGGAACAAGTACTCTAGTACTTTATCTTAATTAACAATTTAACTGGGGAGCTTTCATCTACATTGGAGTAACATGCGTCAGAAAGGGCATCCAGTGTAAAACCCCTGCCAAATTACCAACACAAATTGATCCACTGTGGCAACCCCTTGGGGAGAATACCTGGGAGCAGCGAAAGGTACATTTAGTATCTCTACTTTGACTCAAGTAATAAATATAGGGCTGGTAGTGGCTCAGTCCATCACAGAACCAGGCTGGGAACCAAAAGGTCACTGAGGCTGCTGGCTCAAGACCAACCTGGACCTGGTGGCCCACTTGGGACCCACCAATTCAAGACCCCGTATTGGACCACTGCATATGATGGTGGACCGTAGGCCAGACCAGAGAAGGCATCAGCTCACCCCCTCCTTAGCACCGCCGAGGTGCCCCGCACTGAAGTCCCCCACTGTGCGCCCTGGCGTCCGCAATGGGCTGCCTTGTTCTGCACCTCTTTCGACACTACAAGTTTCAGGTTCTGCAGTGTGTTGTGCATGCAAAAGTGTGTACATATAACAACTAAAAAAGAGTGTGTTGGCTTCTGGGGATTAATAAAGTATGTTCTCTCTTTCTTTCTAAGTTGTGTACTATTATTATTATTATTAGATTATTTTGTCATTTGACAATCACATGTTAACATAAACTAACTGCCTTATACAGGGCTGGGTAGCTTAACCTGTAGGAAGGTGAGAATTCACTGCTAATAAATAAATGGAGCTGCCTAACAGTTCTCAGAAATCTACTGAAGTGATGGGACTCACTAAACAGATGAAATGTATTTATTTGCATTCCAGTTAACCCTTATTTTCTTTTCATGTGGGCTAAAATATGAGCCAACTCTTTCCGCATGCATGGCTGCTGCTTGAATGTAAAATAAGGAGTGTTAACGGTGAGGCTGAGCAGCACTGTTTCATTATGTAGGGCTGGTTAAGCTGTGGCTGAGTGGACAGGTATTTTTATGATCCTCAGAGTACTTCTGTAAACTGATTCAACACCAGTTAGTGTCAATATAAAGCAGCTAGCGTGCGAAATGTCGCCATCAGCATCAGAAACCAGGCAGACATTGGACCACCCTTCATCGCCTATTCAGTAACTGATCAGTAAGCAAAGATCAAACTGGGCAAATACTTTTATCACAGTCCGCATGAGAGAAGCGGCGAAGCGTTTTGTAGCTAAAACCAGCTAATTAGCTAAAAAAAACAAAACCAAGGTTTAACTGACGTTAGCTACTTACGCATCGATAGTCTTCTGAATCTGTTTTAAAAAATACGCAGCTTGAGTCGTTACTCAATGACTTTGAATTCTGACTGTCCATTTTAATTTACAGAAATTTTCAGCCAATTTCTCTTCGATTTGTTTTTGTTTTGCTGTAGCTTTCCATTGACTTCCTCTTTCTACCGTGTGCGCAAGGGGACAAAACTGTTACTGCGCGTTTGAGGAAGCAACTCGACGGCTGGGGGTTATAAACCCCACGTGTCCCTCTTTACGTGGAGCTGTTATTATAGTTCTGTATTTTCTAACTGTTTTTGTTTAGTTTTGAGTTTTTGTTTTTTAATTCAGTTAGTTTCCACAGCCGGTTTGTTCATTTCATTTAATTTTTGTTTGAAAATTTCGTTTTTTATTAGTTTCAGTGTTAGTTTTAGTTTTCTTTATTATCATCATCATATGAATGGTATTTTTCAGAGGAAGATTTAAGATGTTCAGATTAAAAATGACACAGTCCTGTGTGAAGGCAGATGACTCTCAGTCATGTAGACATCCTGAGTCTCAGTAAACAGATGAACCATACCCTCATCAGTCAGGCTGTCTTAACACATTTGACCAAACTGTTGTCAGATTGGTCAGCTCTGACTCAAACAAAGGACATTTCCTGTGTATTTTATTTTATTTTAGTTAGTTTTGTGAGCAAACAATATCGTTTTAGTTTTCATTTTTGTCAAAAGTCTAGTTTTTATGTTTATTTCAGTTAACTCATTTAGTTTTAGTCTTTAGGTAAATATTATTACCTGGGGGACTGTGCAACATTTCCCTCATCCCCCTGTCCTTAAGGTGATCAGATGTTCCTCTTTATGCAGGACCTCACAAAATTTTTGTCCTGTTTCCCTCATCCCACATCTTGAGACACTGTCCCACATTTTGATTGGAACTAGTTTTCTTAAGTTAGTCACCACAAAGTGACAAGCTGTGAAGATTTTTATGGATGGATGATGAAATCTACCAGAACTAAAACAAAATGCTGCTATAATTAGGACTGGGAAACCTCTAATAACTGGGAGAAATTGGTGCAAGGTGATTTTAAGAGTGTTTTCCCCCAATTTTGTCAGTTATTAATGAGTCTCACAAGGCTTAGAAAGTGATGTGTCAGTTGGATGGATGCATCCCCACTGAAAGCCAACGGATTAAAAAACAGAAACAGAAATAACAGTGGACAACAGTTTTACAGGTTATTGGGAAAGAAAGAAGAGAACATGATAGTAAGAAGACTGTGGCCAAAGAATAAACTTTAGCTTTATTATCTTTACTTAGCAAATGAGTTGAGAAGGTCACTTTACTAATTAAAAAAACTGTCCTTCTTAGCAGTAGTGTCTCACATTGTCAGACACAAGAACACTCTTTGTCCCACACTTAGTTTATTAGGATGTGGTCACCCTATTTGTCCCACATCTCGAGACAGTGTCCCACATTTTGACTGGTTCTGCAGGACATGCACTTTTCTAAAGTCTGGCTTTAACCCAGAGGTGATATCAAGGGGTGGCATAGCGTGGCAGAGGACACCCCTCTACAGAACTTGGTCGCCCCAGTGCACCCCCACCCCACCCCCACACACTGGATGGGCTGCAATGGTTCATTGGCCAGCGGCTCTGCATCTCCCCATAATGGTCAGCTGGCCAGTTTCTGCAGCTCTCATATAAAAATGTTTTTGTACACACTATATTTAAAATGAAGAAGAAATATCAGACAAGGTAATTCGTTATTAGTCCCACAATGGGGAAATTTGAAGAAGCAGATAGTTACTCAATTATAAAAATACTTAAGACATGTACACAATTAAATAAAATGCAGGAAAAACAATATCCTCAAAAGTACTTTTAAACATATTTACACAACTTAAATAAAATAAATGGAAAAACTGTACTTTAAAAATATTCACATCATGGTTTTAATATATGTGAATAATATCAGTGTGGCACACTTTCTCTCCAAAAGGCTAAAATCCAGTGGCTACCTTATACCACTATGATTAAAATTGTATTAAATTTGTTAAAGTTACGGTTCAGAACTTTTACGACAGGTTCAGTAACATCAGTGCTCAAATGACCCATTGTTAAAATATGGTCATTACTGTTTAAACTTAAATTCTTGAGGTGGAGAACAAAAAATACAATTTAAATTTCTTATCTGATTATTCAGTTAATTGATGGAATAATTATTCAATCACTAAATTAATCAATAGCTGCAGCCCAAGATGAGTCTAACCAAAATTATCTAACTTAGCTTTTTTCATGTCATATTTTGTACATAATAATATGCATGTAATATAGGCCTATATGAGAACAAATGTACCTTTCAGCTGCTCCCTTGTATTCTACACTGAAGTGTTGCCACAGCGGATTAATCCACATTGGTAATTTGGCAGAGGTTTTATGTCGGATGCCCTTCCTGACACAACCTTTCATGGTGAGAGAGCCTTGTGTCCCCCACCTGGAATCGAACCAGGGACCTTTCATTTGTGAGGTGATTGCACAAATCACTACTACAACAGCAAAGCAGAATTCCTGGATTTGAGTTACAGCCTTTGGTTTTGATGTGCGTCCTAAAGATTTTGAGTGTCTCCATGTGACCATCCCCTATGAAAAGTTTCTGGGGGCACCACTGCTTTAACCCAATCTGAAAGTCACCAAAAAGTCACAAGCTTTGCAGATTTTGGTGAATATAATTCTACCAGAAATAAAATTAAGCAGCACTAATGAGAAACTGAGTTTTTCTATCTTTTGCTGGAGTTGTTTCTTAGTTTTGGACAAGGGAAAATATTGGGCAGAGTAATTCAGTATATGAGTGTCATAATTGGCTAAGCCTTGTTAAAGCTGTCAGGTAGACCTCAAAAAAGCTGTGCCAGTCTATGGATGCATTGCTACTGAAACCCAGAGATGGTTACCAGACAGACAGCAGCTGAAATAAACGGGAACTAAGACAGAATACAGAAGTATATAAAGACCTTCACACGAGACCCTGAGAACAAACTTAAGCACAAAAGGAAGCTTAAGTTCTTTCTTTCATTTTTAAAACTTCTGCTGTACTCCACTTTAACAAAACAAATAAACCTAGTACGGTACTGTATGTTTACATGCGTAAAGTGTTTCATTCATTGCAACTTTTACTTAAGCAAGGTGTCTGATACCATTTAAACTGTAAGATAAAACTAAGGCCCTGCGAAATCCCTCCTGTTAATAACATGAGCATGTGTGCACATAAACACGTTAGAAAAAAAGGAAAACACACTCAACCACATGAGTCCTCATGACAGCGTTAAAGTATGTGATACAGCATCAGTGGTTGATGCTTTGACATAAAAGCATTACAGTTTAGTAATAGCCTCTGGTATTCACCCTGATGTTAATGATAAGATTATGTCAGTGGATGTTTTTACAAAGAGTCAGCTCATTAGGGAGCAGGTGAATGTAACAAAACATGTTGTTTTTGTCCTAAATGTAGACAGAGGTGGTTGCATTTCTTGTAAAGAGTCTGAATCAGAGCAAAGAAAGAATTTTCAAGGTGTGTCTGTTTAAAGATGTTTGTGGAGTACTCAGTTTATAATTATTAAGAGTTTATAAGTTTCATGTTTTTGTGCAGCAAAGCAGAGAAGTGGAAACTAAACAACTTCATGAAAAATTTTGTTCACATGGTGTATTTAGGAAGAGCACCCTGCATCAGATTACTCAACACACGAATTATGACATCTTCAGTCAAGAACTTTGTTGGCTGATATGCCACTAAAGCAACAAAACATATGCATATGAAAGAAAATGGCTTTTGAATAGCTGTCCACTGTAGTGACTATCATGCAAGAAAGGGTTAATGGCTATAGAAAACTTGGCTGCATCACTGAAATGACTATATTAGATACTTTTTCAGTCCCTGAATCTTACCTTTCCTTTTCAATTACCTTATTTGCTAAGAAACTTTTACATTATTTGGCATCTTGTTTGCTTTAATTCTATGCCAGTGTGAGAGTGAGAAAATGCGAGAGAATCAAAGTGGAAAGTGGGTGTGTAGCTCTCTATGGACTTATTGTGACACTGAAACTCCAGCTGTACCCGTTGGCCTTTGAAGCTGTCACTGTCAGTTACTCAGACAACAATGAAGGAAATCTGTTATTTCTATTTCTTTTTCTTTTTTTATTTTTAGTTGGCTGGGTGTTACATAACACTTGACACTCCTTTGCACGTTTTTTTTTCAAAACACACAGCATAAAATGTGAATGCAATAATACACTTAACTGCCATAGGTATCCCCAGACTGCAGCCAAAAGAAAGCACATTTACTGTGTGACCCTGGTTGTACGCAGTCAGTGACATTTTTTGCATGTTTTGTTTGTTTGTCATACAGATGCACACTAGGAAATAGTCACAGGATACAATAAGATGTGGAGAAATTTCTGGATGCATTCAAAGACATGTACTATTACCACCTTTTTCCCAGAGGCTAATTAGTTACAGAGCCCAAATGGGTTAAGGTGTTTTCCTTTAAAGCTTAAGTGACAGGCAGCATTCCTAAACCTGCAGGCAATTTTGAGTCCACCTCTCTCTTCTAACACATTTAAAATTGCTGGTACCTGAACGAAACTGTGTGTGGTGAGGGTGTTCTCAAACCTGGGGATAACAGAGGGCAGAAAAAAACAAGTGTTCTTGGCTTAGGCTCTATATATGCCAGTCTATTGATTGCAAATACCAAAAGATCAACAGATATGTGATGCTTTTGCTTGTTTCTGAGATCCGCCTTTCCTCGAGATTGTTCTTAGGTTACACAGACAATACTATAGTGTCATGGCCTGTTTCTTTCATTTAATAAGGTGCAGCTCAAACACAAATGATCAAAAAATAGCACAATTCTTTGACAAAATATCTGGATGTTATGATAAAATAACTAAAACAAATCTCACGCTTGATCTGCATCCAGATAACACAAGCTCATAACAATGACTATATACAAAAGAAACTGAGAAAACACCTCATTTTCAAAGACTAGGGGCGGAACTGAATGAGTTACAAAAAAGAGCTTTATAAATTGTTGTTTGGGTGTTTTTATTTTTCAAAGTCTATAATGTGTATCCTGGTCATCTAATAGAATTTCTGTCCATTAGATGTTACACAAAAGAGTGTCCTCTGTAACGTAGTGGTTTGCGCATTTGCCTTACAAACGAAAGGTCCCTGGTTCAATCCCAGGTGGGGACACAAGCCCCTCTCACCATGGAGGTTCGTGTCAGGAAGGGTGTCCGATATAAAACTTCTGCCAAATTACCAATGCAGATTAATCTGCTGTGGCAACCCCTTGGTAGGGAATACAAGGGAGCAGCTGAAAGGTACTTACTAGATGTTCCATAAATGACAGAGCATTAGTGAGAACATGAGAATTCTCAAGTATAATGAGAATCATTAAGATACTCAAATATTTATAATGCATTATTTTTGACATTACCATTGATAACCATAACTGACAGGCTTTTTTTGTGATCAAAAGGAAAAGTTCACTTATATGGTGTTCATAGTTCTAACAAAACAGTAGAAAAATCAAAAGCATAACAAACCTATTAAGTAAATTAAATAATCATTGACTTTATATAATAATAATAATAATAATAATAATACACAACAAGTAAGGTAAGTTTCTATAAAATTTTATTTTACCAAGTACAAAAATGGTGCAGAAGGTGCATACAAAAGCACAGATTTACTCTGCCAGATGGACAGGACAATATCACAATAACAGGAAATAGGCTAAAATTACAATAACAACAATGGATCTCGTGGAAACCTTCATTATTCTCCATGCAGAAGAATTATCAGTTGATTCCAGTTCATTGACCATGTAGGACATTAGGAGCTCACAGGCTGCTACAGCGAGCGTCTGCCTCCTTCCAAAGAACATTAATGACAAATCAGACTAAAAGAAGCCTGAATCAATACGCAGACTTATCTGAACACACTAACATCGTCGGCATCGCAGACAGCACGCCAAATCTTTTGTCAGTATCACCCACAGGGGAGTGGTTCAGAGGACAGATCCTGTAGATCCTTTAGACTACTTCCTCTCCAACTTTGAAATTACATTTGGCTCTATAAGATCCAGTGTGAGGTAATAAATACACATTAAATAAAGGCTTAAATACGTTTCATTTGTGTATCGCTTGAGCTGAATGCATACTGTGTACAACAGTTTGGAGTGCAAAAATAAAGTTTAGTTAAATGAATACACAAGTGCTTTCTTCAAGATCAACACATCTACAGCCAAATACCACAGAGTACACCAAACACCATGTAGGCCTGCAGATAAAAACAGCTGCCTCCTTCTCTACCATTCAAATGTTTGTCCATAAATTTCATCAGTAGTTACAGCAAGGAGGCCTATTCAAAGAAAACAGTTTTGCCACTAATTGAGTACAGTCAGTGCGGCTCCAGCTGACTCTGGGATTACTGGTATCCTCCGATACCCAGCTCCTTCTTGTAGCGCTTGGTGAGAGAGTTGGCCTGTTGCGTGAGCTTGGACAGCACCCCTTGCAGCCCGGTCAGGTGGTACTGGAACTGCTTCTCCAAATCCTCGTCCTCGTCGTCTTCCTCCTCGGACGAGAACGACGCCGACGACGAGGCTGAGGACATCGACGCCAACGAATTGGAGCGGGTGACCTTCATGCTCTCCTTGTGCATCTCGTCGGCCGTGGCGCGCCGGACCCCCCACTCGATGTCCCTGCGGATGGACTTGAGCAGCTGGTAGTAGCTGTACATGTCCGCCTCGTCCACGTCTGATTTCAAGGAGCTCATCTGGCTCTCCTCGTCCAGCGGGACGTCCCGCAGCAGGCTGGGAACCAAGATGGTTTGGTCCATGTTATTGACGGCGCCGATGAAGCTGTTCATGGCGTTGAAGAGGGAGTTTTTTTGTTTAGGGGTTTCTTGCAGCTGCATCATCATCTTGGCGGTATTTACCCCTTGTGGGCCAAAAGCGAAAGCAAAGATCCGAATTTCCTGTCTTGCTGTTCCGTCCTGTGCGCTGCCCAGCTAGAATTCCGGGCTGATCGGCTTAAAGAACAGGCTGCAGAGCGGATTGGCTGTCCTGTAAATCAGGCGACTTGCTCTGGTCGTTGCGCTCGGCTCTTGAGCCTCCTTTTTTCTTCTGGAGTCGTGCGATCTTCTGGTTCTTTCTGAGAGGTGGAGAAGCTGTTATATATATACACACACACACACACACACACACACACACACACACAGGTTTCGAGGCGGTGCCGCAACCTGTTTGTCAAGTTCTTCCCAGAGTAACCGGATCCAAGTGACCTGAAATGGCACAGAACAGAGAGCAGAGAGGTTTGGCACATTTTCTAAAAGAGGAGTGGCTTTAAGGTGACAGGTAGGCTAGAGCCAAATCCGTAAAACCAAGCATCCTGAAGAAAAAGCTGCAAATCCAGCTCAGATGTCATTTAAAGCTAGTGGTAACCGCGCGTATTTACGCACAACAATCACATCCCACACTTCACTTACTGTGCAACGTGCTGTACAGTGAACCCCCAGCACACAGCTGCCTTCCGGTAAAAAAAAAAGTCACTCAGATTACATCACCACATCACCACATTCTGTTCCGATGAGCCATGCAGACTAGGCACGCAGGGTGAGCCCGGAGCGCACTGACCGGCGCTATGAATATTCATTATCCGAGCCCATCAGCCCATCGCTTGGGTTTCCAAGGAAGCCAATCAAACAACCATCTACATCTCGGAGGCGGGACAAAAAAACAAGTTTCACCAATGAGGAGGTCACTGTCGTGCACAGGGATGGCATAGAGAACAGAAGCAACACGTGGAAGAAGTGTTCCAGCGCTGAGGCCCAAATGGCAACGCTGATGTAAGGGCAGTGGGTTCATAATCATCTTGGGTCAAATTATAAGCAGTAGCCTAACAAACACATTCAGTGCTCCCCTCTCTGCATTAAAAGATATAAGAGGAATACATATTACACATAGAATTATTATATTGTTTACTGTTGCAGGTGGAAGAGGTAGCTTGTCCTAAGTACTTTACACAGATGGGCGCTTTGATCCTGGGTTTCTCAACCGTGAGGTGTGATGCCTGCAAAGAGCCATCACATGGTTAATGCTGTGAGAAAGCTTGATTTAATATTACTTAGTTTATCATCTTTGTGGCAAAGATTTTATCAGTTTGGCAACACCTAGAAGTTGCTTGATGGCTCCACTAGATGTACAGTCTGTAATATTTTGGGTGTATTCTGTACAGGGTTATCTGTTCCATGTTTGCCTTTCCTGCCAGAGGTATCCCTTCTTGGTTCCTCTTTCGTTAGTTGCTGTGGGGAGAGATCAGAAATATAACAATATAACAATAAATGTAGTGTAGCAGGATAGGGTAACATAGTTTGCTTGGAAAATATCACTTTTCTCCCACAAAAGTATGTTTTGTTCTATCAGTTTAACTTATTGGCCCTTTAACAGTTTATCTTTGGGGAGAGTTTATGAAAACACACAAGGCCATCCATTAATAGCTCACATATGTAAGAAAAACAATGGAAAATCCTGAAATATAAATACATTTTATGACTTAGTAGAGGAATAGTGTAGATATGGGAGATATGTGGTTGCAGTTGTCCAGTTATATGCCCATTATAAGCTATAATAACCAATGAAAACATTTTAAAGTACACATTTACTCTTTACTGAATACCAATTTCACACTAGCAGAAATATAACAGGCCTGCTTATCTCCTCCTGGGGTAACTTTAGTCCGTAAACCAGGTGCAGCATTAACAAGGTTTGTGAGATTACACTTAAAACCTAACTGTTGCACCAGCCAGTTTCCAGCAGTGATGGCGGGTTGCTGATTTTCGTCTACCCTTCAGCTGCTGGTAAACAGGGGAACTCCCACACAGCCCCTGCATCAGAAATAACCCAGCATTAGTACTTGATACATTACGTGCACCTGGTGGGAGTCTGAAATCTGAGCTTTGGTAAACACTTGCAGTCAAGGTGAAACTGCACAAACATGTTCCTCACGTACGACCATCAGCAAAAAATACGTTCTGCCTCATTGACAGATTTTAAATCAAAACATGTTGGCCTGATCCACACTGAAAATCAATTCACATTGCATTAAGGGGTAGGCTCATAAGAATGACATTAGGAAGAACCGGAAGTTAAGGCATGAATAGGTGGCCTGACTGATTCTGTGTATCTAGGAAACCGTGCATACTGGTACAGTTTGTTCTAGATAAATGCAACAGATCAGCTTGAAAGAATTTTTCAATTCTTGCTCAGCAACAATGGGGAGAATGCAAATGTCACCAGATAAACCTGTATGGAGGGTTTCTGTCTCTGAGTGTGTCCCAACCTCAGTTACAGCTCCTCTTTGGTATGTCCATTGTCATAGCTTTTCTATCACTTCCCCTTACCACCGGCCCACTGGTGGATTACGTATCATAAAAATAAAAATATTACGTATCATAAAAAATACGTTTTATAAAAATATTCCATAAAGTGTAAAACTATGTATCAGAGCAAAGTACTGACTATGTAAGCAAAGTCAGTGCGGCTCCTGGCTATCAGTCTTTTATTGCTCTATAACACATTACTGATTCATACTAATTTATCAACATTTAAACATCTTGTAGTAAGTTGAAGTAAAGCTTTTTTTAATTGTAGTGCAATACTTAACCTGATGAATGAATGTCATGAGGTAAAATATTTTCCCCTGAAATTTATTTAAATTAAATACTTGCTGCAATTGAGAACAGGTGGAATAAATAATCAGGTTTTTTCTTCTTCCATTTAGTTGTCATTAAAGTATTGCAAACACAGTAAATAAAATTGCTTAAAATGCAGCAAAATATTGCTTGTCAGTGTTATACTATATAAGATACATTACTAATGCATAAACCTATAAGCATTAATCTAATGTTTCTCTTGTATATTTTTTGCTGACTGTCGTTGCATTTTACTTAATGTTTTATCATTTGTTTTAGGGTCATAAATATACGAGGGATAGTAGCTGGAGCTGCCAGGCAGGAGGAGAAGAGGAAGACCACAGAGAAGGTTCTTGGATGTAGTGGAGGGAGGACATGCAGAGGGTTGGTGTGAGGGAAGAGGATGCAAGGGATAGGGTGAGATGGAGGCAGATAATAGAAGAAGAAGAAGAAGAAGAAGAAATATATGATCATAATTTGGAATATTATAGTATTTTACTCTGAAAGATACTGAAGAGAAAGTATAGAGGACAAAATGGAAAATGATCTTATAGGTAAATATGGATGTGCTTGGATTCTAGTCCCTGTCTAGATCAATTGCAAAAGTGCAAAGCTTCGTGAAAACAAATGAACTAATCGTAGTGCTGCTTTGAAGATTAGCTGATCCCAGATGTAGTGAGAAAAAAAGCAGGTCAGCAGAGCAAATGTGCGCCACTGCAGAGCAGACATGGGAAACAGGAGCTGGCTTTGCTTTCTCAACAGGCCTGTCAATCATGGGCCCCACCTCACTGACTTCCTCTATTCTCCCGTGAAAGGCCTTTCCACTTGTCAGAGGACGTACTGTGTCTGAATGCAACAACCAAACCCGGATCAGTTCGGGAGAGTTTCTCGATTGTGTGTCATGTCAGAAGCTGAGCATCCACCGATTACGGCGGGTGTCATCATCATCCCTGAGGCTTCAAAGAGTGAGGGAGGGAGAGAGAGAGAGAGAGAGAGAGAGTGAGAGAGAGGAGATAGTGGAGGAGGTGGTGGGGAGAAAGGGTTGGAGTGGTGTGCTGAGCTATAGGAACAGGCAGCTTGAGTGGAAGCTCTAGTACTTGTCATCACAACTGCATGTTGCTGAAAAGTGTGAGGCAGGGGTGTCTGAGTTAAGCGGGGAAGCTTGAGGCGAAGAAGCAACAGCAATTAGAACAACAACAGCTGCAAGAACAACAGCGACAACAGCTCCCATCACAGACAGACAGGTGGAATGGGGCAGGCCTGCTATATTACTTTATAAGGCAGTAAATAAGGCATCATTGTGAGGCACAGACAGGAGGATCTGTATGTAAGGAAGGTGAGGAAGCTAAGTGCTCCCTCTGGAATTTTTGAAAATGAAATTCATAATAAGATCATATTAAAGCAGTCAAAGTAATTTCTGTCATGGATTTAATAAGATATTTAATCTGATTAAACTGTCATTTAAAAATACATTTCCACTGAACCTCGTGCACCACTTAATGTTATGATTTGAAGCTGGCAACTGTCACTAAAACAAATTATTTTTGTATTGCGCACTTGATCGTTAGTATTTGACTCTAAAATAATCCCTCCTTAGAAAGGCAACATGATTTCTATCCATCCATCCATTTTTTCACTTGTTCAGTTCGGGGTTGTGGGGGTCTGGAACATATCCTAGCTGTCATTGGGAAAGAGGCGGAGTTCACCCTGGACAGGTCCACAGTCTATCTTAGGGCTGCGGGATTTTATGTCTAATAAACATGAACTTATAGTTTAGGCTTCACTTCAGATATGTTGATGACACTGAGATCAGGCTGCTTTTGAACTTTACTGAATTGACCTGATAAACACGGCTCAGCAAATGGGCTTTCACATGTTCACTTTCTTGTCATTGATGGCAAATACAGTAAAGACATCAGAACCAGTGACATGATGGCATCAGGGAAAGTACATTTTTTTGAAACCCTTATAACCTGCCAAAAGTCAACGCTGTTAAGATCAGATTTTAGTATTGTGATCTTCAATCTTCACATTACATAAATGTATTTTATTGACTAGTTTCTAATTAAAAGGCAAAAAACCAAATCATTTCACCAGTTCACTGAACTAAACTTTCTTATGTGCATATGCATGAGCTCAGAAATGAAGGCAGCCAACAAATCATTTTGGAACATGTTTTATTATCAGTACAGCCAGATTTAGTCCTCCTTCCCCTGGATGGTCTTTGTTCTGTGCAGTCAAGAAGTAAATCCATCCATCTTCTTCTGCTTAGCTAGTTCAGGGTCACTAGAGGTGCTGGAGCTAATCCCAGCTGTCATAGGGCAAAGGGCAGGGTACAGCCTGGATGGGTCACCACACCATGGCAGCGCCAACACAGAAAGAGAGACAACTATTCACAGCTACGGTCAATTTAGAATCGCCAATGAGTCGGACTCCTTTGTATGTCTTCGGAGTGTGGGAGGAAGCCGGAGGGAGAGAACCCAACACAAGCACAGGGAGAACATGTAAACTCCACACAGATGGGCCCAAGCTGATCAGCTGGTGGATTTGAATTCAGACCCTCTTGCAGTGAGGAAACAGTGCACCACCACAGCACACAATGTCATTTACACCTTCACATTTAGGGGAAAACAGGCTATGGGGGGTCATACTGAGCTAAAATGAACACACTCTGATGGAGCTACTGTAGTAAATCCTGCACTCATGGTAGTTCATTTGTGCCTAAACTATTTTAGAGGGAGTATTAGTCATCTGTATGGCCATTTTGAGGCTGCAGTTTGCGCTGCTTTTCAAATTGTATTCATTTATACTGACCTGATTAACACAGCCCAGCAAACAGGCTTTAAAAGATATTAAAACAGACTTGAAACTCTCCCACAGAGGCCGGCTAGAACTTTCTGTCTGGGGTCCTCAAAACTCCTCATCTCACTACTTTCCTGACCAGGGCGGTCAGGCTACTTTCCTGACCGCCGTTTATCCACCAGCTACTCAAATGTATTTCAAAATGCCTAAATTCTCCTTTTATGTTATTCAGGAACAGCTCTTTTTTTAAAAAAAAATAAATAAATAGTGGCTTGATAATGAGCAGACTCGTCTTTTAATAATCACACTGGCTGCTCTGCACACGAACGCACTCCGCTTGGCGTGTGTGAAAGAGAGTAATAGCGCTTCCCCAGTGAACGCCTCCCTCCAGCCTGCAACCCATTATGTGCAGCCCTGGAGGCGGAGGGGAGGGCGAGGCAGGGCGCGGGAGGCAGCGGCGCACACGCTCCATTAGCGGACCCACTGCCGCGCCGCTCTGCCGGTAATTTGCGTAACGAGATCGCAGCCGGCCGCGTCGGTCGGCGCGGTCTCCCCCGAGCAGCTGCCACTCGTCGCCATAGTCACACCGCTTTTCCGGCCTCGTTTCCGACGCAGCCCGCAGCAGCAGCGGAGGGAAACAGGCAAGACGGAGAAAGGCAGAGGATGTGTGTGCGGTTTCCCCCCTCCTTTTCTTTCTGTCGGCGAAATCTCTCCTCAGTTCCGTTTTCAGCTGATAACCAGGCGCCATCATGTGGATGGAAAACAAATGCAGTCCGAACCGCTGGAGTCGCTTGAGTCTGCGATAATGCAGAAGCTCTGCGTTCTCTACAGGTTGCGGTGTCTGTTATTTGCTAAACCAGTCTGATGTGTTTCCCAGAGAACCCCTCACTTTGATTTCCACAGTTATTTTAGGATTTTGTAGCTTTGCAGGCTTGGACATGTTTTTTTGGAGCTTAATTAAAAGTATAAACTATTCTAATCATTGTTTCTGTCATTTCTGTTTACTTTTAAAATGTCTAAAGCATGTTTGTGAGAATCCCCACACTAACACAGTTATAAGCTATATTGTGTAAAAGTCTCAAGCCAACCCTCTTTTTTTTTCTTTTCTAGAAACTGGGAAAGAGGTGCAATGATTTATTGAAACGTGCAAATAAAAATGGAAATGCAATTCAGATGAGTCAATATTTGGTATGACTGCCTTTATTCTTCAACACAACCTGAACTCTCTCGGGCAGGCTTTCTTGGCATTTCTTTAAGTTGTCTTCAGGAATAGTTCTCCAGGCTTCTTGAGGGACATTTCAAAGCTCTTCTTTGGATTTTGGCTGTAGCTTTTGCTCCAGTTCCTGTCAAGATGACCCCACACTGCTTTAATAATGCTGAGATCTGGGCTCTGGTGAGGCCAGTTCATGAGTGGTGAGTGTTCCATTGTTTGTTTTTCTATCCAGGTAGGCTTTTGCTGCATTGGCAGTGTGTTTGGGATCATTGTCATGCTGAAAAGCAAAGCCGCTGCCTGTCAGATGCTTTCCAGATGGTATTCCATGGTGGATAATTTCTGCAGTCACAGTTTAATCAGTTTTGACAAGATCCCCAACACCACTGGCTGAAATGCGGCCCCAAACATGACAGAGCCTCCACCGTGTTTTACAGATGGCTCCAAACACTCACTATTGTGCCTCTCTCCTGACCTCCTTCATACATAACAAATTTGGCTTTCTCACTCACTAAGACCTGTTGCCACTGATTTTCAGTCTAGTTCTGGTGTAATTTGGTATGCATCAGCCTTTTCTCCCTGTTTCCCTTTCTTAGAAATGGCTTCTTGACAGCCAACCTTCCAGTGAGACCATTTCTGATGAAGCTTCAGCAAACAGTAGATAGATCAACTGCTGGATTTTTCTAATTTCTTATGGACACGACTTTCAGATACTGTTCATCTACTGTAGACAGTTTTTAGGCCTGCCATTTTTTCTTTTGTCTTCCACTTTTTTGATCATTTTTAAAGACACATTGCACACCATGCTGAGATATGCCAAATTTTCAGCTAATAGCTCTTTGGGAATCATCTTGTTGGTGCAAAAATACAATTTTCTGTCTGTCAAACTGTGCTATCTTTGGCATTTTTCACAGATTCAACTAGATAAATGGGAACAAATGATATGTTTTTGTGACAGGCTTCTAGTAACAAAGTGCCTAAAGATACAATTTAAAATTGGTTCTTTGCTAAGTTGTGTGTTATGTGTGGATACAAATAGGTTCATGCCTTGTGTTAGGTGCCTTTTTATGCTTGAAAGATTCATAGGTCAGTGTTAAGTGGCTTAAAAAACAACAACAAACAATCCTCTTTAAAATGACCGGGTGGTAATTTCCCTGTTAGGGGATTAATAAAGTATATCTTTTTATTCTTCTACAAGGACTGGACTAAAAATGAGTGAAAAAGCAGTCAATGTCAAAAGAAAAACTTTGAAAGACTTTCAAAAAGCCTGCTGAACTACTGCTCAAGACCACTTTAAAAGTGTTAATAGTCTGGCTCCTGGGAAGCAAAATACAAAGAAATGAGGGGTGGTTCTAGACTTTTGCACAGTACATCAATTTATTTTGTAAAATTCTGCATTTTTAGGCACACAAAATGATTATTCCTGCTTCATTTGTCTTTCACAGTCGAAGCTGTCCTAAAAATACTATTTAGCCTACTTTTAACATGTTATTACATTTAATCTGACATCTTTTAACACTAATCCTGAAGCTAAACACATCACTAGTTTTTATTTTAAGCCCCAAACAACAAACTTGTACACCCAAGAAATTACAAAACATGTAATAAATCATTGGATATAATTTCAACTGTGTAACTGTACAAGCATTTGTAGTGAACTGTTTTTTCATGCCAGAAAAACCTGAGAGAAGAAAAACACTGTGCATTCACCGTTTATGAAAAAAACTCTTGACTATATTTAAAACACACTCCAGTTGTCGAAGCAGAAATGAAAACAGTGCAAACAAAACTGTTATTCTGTGTATTTATTGATAATAAGACCACTGATGGTGACTTAGTCAATAGTAGACAGCATGGTGCAGTTCTTCTTGGGTGTCTAGTGACCCCATGTGTAAGCTGGATGGTATTACAATTTAGTATTTACAAGACCATATCAGTTAAGAGAAGGTAAAATAAGTTGAAGGGTGCTGGAAAACATACATTCACTAAATAAATATATGCTTTCAAAAGCAACAAGCTTTGAAAAGCCACAACCAAATACTGACCAAAACTGAATACAATAGGATCCACAAAGTCTAGACACTCTCTCTCTCTCACTGACACACGCTCAAGGTTACAGAGACAGCCGACTACAGAGACAAAATCTCACACACTCACACGCATACTGAAAGAGATAGAAAAACACTTGGTGAAAGTTAAAACTGAATTCCAACCAAACTATGATAAATATACAGCTAAATTGAGCGTTAATCTCAACGAAACATCAGCCACAATTCTTTTTTTCAGTGCAGGTTTCCTATAAACTATTAAACAAATACAGCACAAAGTGTGGATTCAAAACTTTAACACAACATTTATACTGATTAGCATATTAGAATGAGAAACATTACATCATATAAATTACATTTCCAATACATATCTACAGATGATGATGAAGCATGTTGATGCACCACACAGAATACAGTAGAACACGTGAGACTTACGAATGTTGACATCTCCGATCTCTGACGTTAGAGTAAACAAGAAGAAAATAATTCATGACCCTAATGATTAGATATGATCCTCGCAAGCCGAAAAAATTGTTGCTGTGCTTAACCACTAGAACAAAGCAAAAGTAAGATGGTCTCTTTAAAGCTAAATCCTGACAGTAACCTTTACATAGAAACACAAACACAAGTACTAAAGCATCACTAAGGTGTCAGTATGCATCCTGTAAGTTCTTGTTTACCCTTGCGTGCAACTTTCATCCAACTAGTACCAGAAATATTAGTTTTATCGATCATTTTTTAAACTTTTCAATCAGTCATATTTCAGTTATCACTTCTTCTTTCTGTATCAGGGGTACTGCTGTGAATGTGTTTATTGATTCATTTCATCTCACCCCTCTCAAAGTTTAACAAGTGTGGCTTTCCAAAACAGCTGAACACTTGTGCCTTTGATGATTCCTTATATGAACTTGAAGCATAGTAACTTTAATGACTACTGAGTACAAGACGCCTAATTCAGAGCCTGAAAAGACCCGGTCACATCAGTTTTAAAAACTACAAAGTTTAGCAGCAAAATCACTAAATTTTAATCAAATCACAGTGATTAAAAGAGGCTTTGCAGAGATTTTTTTGGGCATTTTATCCTATATTTGATAGGACAGTATAGACTAAAAATTAAAGTAGGGAGAGACTGAATGGCAAATAGGAAATGGTCTGGGACAGCAAGGACTCTAGCATAGTATGTTGCTCTCCAGCTCAACCAGGTGAGCAATAGTGACACTCTGGCTTTGTGGAGATTAGCATGTTGATTGTTCAATCCATGTGTGACTTGAGAGTGCTCATGTTTGAGGAAATGGAGAGCTGAGAGAGTCCCAAATGTAGCAAACTGCATGTATTTTTTGCACATTTATTTAACCCTCCAGTGCCAAAGAGGAATGGTTTGAAAGCAATCATCAGGCAGTACTTGATGTGTTGGGAAGAAAATTGCTTTGGTTTATTGCTCAGGTAACATTTGTGCTACTGTGTCAGCTGACACTTGATGCGACCAGGCCGTCAGACTCCACAAGCAACCTCAAAGATATGATTTGCTGGACGAATTACATTTTATTGCCCCATAAAACTGAACAATGGCAAGAAGTATAATTCTAAGTGTATTTGGAAATTGTAGATTACTATTTGGTATTTGTGTTTTTGTGTTTTAATTCCAGACTAAAGCTTTAAGATAATATTAAACATATGCAAAAATTTTCAGTTTACCTAAAAACATTACTTTGGGCAATAAGTATCATACTTTGCCTCAATCCTCTGAGGTCTAAATCATAACTGGTGACAATGCCACACCTAACCCTAATCCAAAAAGGCAATCAGAATATGTAATTTTTATTTTTATTAAATTGTTCTCTCAAGTCTTGGTAGCTAGGGAATGGAGAAAATAATAATTTTAACTGACAAAAAATGCATCAAAACCTATTTACAGCCCTGATAGCTCAGTCGGTAGAGCATCAAACTTTAAGCAATTTCTCCCTGGGGATTAATAAAGTATTCTAATTCTAATTCACATTTTTGTCCAAAAAAAAAGTCTGTTTTGGCCTTCTGCAAAACATAGGGTTAAGGTTAACACATATGATGACTTAGACCTCAGAGGGGTTATTAAGGTAAAAATTCTCTACAACCACTCACCTCTTCTCCTCTTCATCTGTCTCCTTATTTTTCATATAAATTTATAGTATCCTCCGTGGTAGACATGATCAGGTCACAAAGTGTCACAATCACAGGAATATACAAGGATGAGCAACAGCAAAGTCAAATGCAAAACTGAACCTATCTAGTAAAGTATTACTCTCAAGCTTTAGTAAAGTCATTCTGTACAAACATGTGCAGTAGTCTTCTGATGCATGCTGCAGCAAACTGAGAAGCCAACTTTGAGCCCGATCATCTACCTGAGACCAACACTGCTGTCGACTCAGACAACTCTGGTCTGCCTGCTTGCAGTGGGCTGGGCTGATCCGAGATCTGTGCTAATGAGCAACTTCTACATCAAGCAGCAATGGAACGTGTGGTATAGAAAGCTGAGATGCAACTGCAGTGAGTCATGGAATGGTGCTTTACAATAAGATACATTAAGATATTACATTAAGCTCACAGGCAGAGAGACAGAGGGACGTAAATTCCAATTCAGATGTGTGATAGTGTTTTGGGAATTTACTCTGGTCATGTGTCAAGACTCTTCATCTCTGCTTCTCTTCACCCCCTTAAAAAGACAAAAAAAAGAGTTTACTATGTGGAATAAGAAAAACAACATTTTGATTTATTTGGAGAGGTATTCCTTGCCTTAAAGTGGCCCTCACCTGCCACGTCACATCAGCTAGACCATCTCATACTGATTGGCTGTGATGATCCTGGACAGACAGCAGGCCAGCAACATGCCAATCAGCTGAAAGATAGACACAAACATGAATATCAACTGTGTCTTTGCAATTTTCTTGCTTCTTTTCAATAATTGCATCTCTATGTATCACTGTGTTAATGATGTATTCATACACAAACCTCTAGAAATGCACACAAACAAACTTTTTCTTTAGCTCTTACTTGTGAGAACGCAATCCCAAACGTCACCCCTGCAATAATGGCCATGTTGGTTTCCATGAAAGAAGTGACCAACTCGAAGCAGCCCTGAAACACAGGGGGCAGGTTAGTTTGCAGAGGGTACAGGGACATGTTATATGTGCAAGTCAGGGGCAGGAAGGGTATCTGGGAGAGTATCTGAGGCAGTTGTTAGTGCATGGAGAAGGCAGGGATTTGAAATTCATATAAGGACTCCTGATGTAACAAGGTACCTTCTAACTGGTGAGAGTTATTGACTATCTGGCAGCAGACAGATGAGAACGAGAAAAACAGAATAAAACACTGACCTGGTGGTGCACCTTGCTTGGGGCTACAGTTGCATTGCGAAGGTCTTCTGGGTTGCAGTCAGAGGAGTTGAAGCAGCAGCTGGCAGGAATGCCATTGGAGGGGTAATAGACACTGGCAAACCAACTGGTGTAATTGTAAACACCACAGCAACGCAGCTATAGAGAGACAGAAACAGGAAGGCTCAGAGTTCACTGACAAACCTGGCTATGAATCTGTCTTGACAGACTCAAGCCCATTCATTCCTACTGAAGAAATAAATATTTAAAAATGTGTCAAAAATACAGTTTCATTTTTAAAAACCTCAGCAGTTTCCCAGAATTGCTAGGTCTTTTATTTTTTAGCAGATGTTGCTTAAAGAGGTGCAAAATTCAGCATTCAGACTGACACACTTCAAAATGCACAAGCAATGCAAATAAACAACAGTGCCCAGTTCCCATTTTTATTAGTCTAAGGCAATAGTTCTTAAACTGTGGAGCAGTCTCCACTGGTTGGGCATAAACCTCCTGCAAGTGGGAGAAAACACAATGAATGGATATAAGTAATTTCTTGGACATAGTTTATCTTGAGTTTCAGGAGTGAGACCACACCCCAGACACTTCCCTTCCAGTGGGACATTTAGAAATGCCTACTTGGCCCACACACCTGTTTATTCTCACTTCCATGTCCCACCCCCAATTCCCTCTTTTTCTGTTTTTTTAACCTCTTTCACAGGTATTGGGGGATCTGCTAAGCCCGGGAGCTGCCGTCGATCCTCAGTGAGGCCTTGCTCAAACTAGCTCGCTGTGTCATTATTAATAAACTTTTCACTTGCATTTGGTGTTAGGGTCCTTGCTTATGAAAGGAAAATAAATAAGCTTGGAACGCTGATGGTTATTTCACTAAAATTTACCTTGGATCCTTTGTTATTGTTGTCGATTGATAGTGGGGCAGAGGGCGTGAACTTTTTTCAGCTTATGAAGGTGGCTGCTAGAACAATTTAATGGCCGATGGAAATTAATCTGTAAAGAATAATCGTCCTAGTTCAGGAGCAGCTGTGGCTCAGTAGGCAGAGCAGATCATCAACTAATTAAGGTGTGATGGTTTGATCCTTGGCTCCTTCAGTCTAAGCAAATGTGGGGTGTACCATAAAGTGCTTTGACTGGACTAGAAAAAGTGCTAAATAAATGCAGTCCATACATCAGGCTTTTAGTTTTGGCTTTTTCATGAGATTTGTTGACAATAAGAAAAAATATAGCATACTGACATCTTTAAAAAATAAAAATACACCTTTAGCATTCAGTTTTGATTTGCTGTATTTATCAGCTGTTCAATCAGGATTATTATCTTATGCTTTACACTATTTTTTATGTTCCCTCTCTCCTTCTCCCCCCTTCCTTTGCCACACTCATCACATCAGCTGACAGAAGGTGTTCTTTCCACAGCTAAATCAATCTGATTTTGCCACAGTCCCTATGCCTGAGCCAATCATTTCGCTGCTGTCAGATTTTTAAAAACTGTTCGTTCCCCTGCTGCTGTCAGCTGTCATTGCAGTGTCACATGGATGCAAGCCTCCTCCACCCCCTGTTTAACACCAGCGCCTGTGGGTCTCATCAGTAGTGCTGCTCCAGAATCATCCCTAACCCTTGCTCCACCATCACAAGCATATAAAGAAGGGGGGAGGGGGGGGGTATCTGCATAGCTATAAAAAACCCTACCATTTACTATGATGCTGTCATGTTGGGGATCTCATTTAGTTAATCTTTAAGTCTCTCCTGAGCATACTTGATCAAGGGGACTCACCTTGCGCTGCAAGTTATCAACAGCACGGCTCGCCTCATCCTCAGCATTGTAGTTCAGGACTGCATCAGTGTATGTTCTACGGAAAGTTCCCTTTATCTGCGGCACAGAAGGAACATAAACACAAGTACTAACAGAATAAGGCAGTTTACTACGCTTTGGTGTTAAGAAATGGTTATATGGTGATTTACATACTGACCTCGTGCCGAAACACAAATCCAGAGATGCCTGCCACTAACTCAGCCAGGAAGACAAGTGACAGAAACATGGCGTACTGCAGCGAGAGAAAGGGAGGAGGAGAGAGATTTGCATAGTTAGCATGAAAACCCTCTGTGCCTTAGATGAATATCATTTGCCTATGGTTATACTACTACACACACACACACACACACACACACAAACACACACACTGCATCACACTTACTTGACCGTCATTAATGGAACAAAGTGCCCTGCAGCAACTACTCTGTGGGATGGCGGTCAACCATTATTCCCTGTATAATGTGACCTGAAGCTAATTAATGGGCATCCACACTACTCAGTGCAACATGACACTCCACCCTTCCTCCAGTGTCCTCTCACCAGCTTCAGCATCCATGGGCTTCCTCTGCAGGTGGCAAAGCAGCCAAACAGGCCAAAAACAATGATGACGGTCCCGGTGCCAATAAGGACGTAAGGGGCGTTGGTGGAGTTGTCGGCTATCAGAGAGATGTACGGGCCCAGCATCAACTTCCCCCATACTCCCACAGCCAGCAGGATAGCTCCTGTTATCTAAAGGGTGGGGGTTGAGAGAGATGAATGTTACACAGAGAGCACAGAGAACAGAATGAAAGCAGAGAACAGGCCTTTATCGCTGCTCTGCTGCGATACTACAATTTACAAAAAGTTGTGTTTTAGCAGCGTGGCGAGGGGGAGGAGGAGAAAGGGGATCAAGGTGGAACAAGAAAGGAGTGCAATTAGAGTAAGAAGGAGGAGACGGGAGACAGAAGACACAAATTTATCTGGAGTACAGGATGGCGATCACCTGCTTTATGCCTGCACTCACACACACAGGAAGAGAGAAAAGGAAAGAGGACAAATCAAAGAAGCTCTTTGATCTGAGGCGAGACGCTTCCTCCTGTTGCGCCTCTCTTAGCATTTCAAATGAAGGCTACGGATAAAAGAGCGTGTTGTACGAGGCAGCTGAAGCGGCGTGTGTCTCAGCTGGGTATGTCTTTCTGGCATCAGAAAGAGAGCGGGGTGTGGAACGGCTGCTGATGAGCTGACTCCAGTGAGGGCCAACTCATCATCCTAACCTCCTTTCTTCCAAGAGGAGGCTGTTCAACGTCCTGCTGCCAAGCCCTCTGACTAGAGGGGGGAGGAAGCCTGTACAAAATGTCTCTGTGCAGTCTATCAAGGAAATATGGTTGCTTTCTGCACTCTCCTAGCCAGAGGACTGATATTGTTAAGGTGGAAAGAATCAATACCACCTAGATATGGACACTGGGTTAAAAAAGTGATGTATTTTGTACAACTGGAGAAAATTAGGTATACCATAAATGGGTCATCCCAGAAGTTTTATGATGTTTGGCAGCCCTTTCTAACTTATATTGAAAATGCAAACGCATCCAAAGTGTGCCTTTTATTTTGGTGTATGTGTCATAATAAATTTTATGGATTTTTTTGTTTTTGTGTTGTTTTTTAATTTATTTTCCTTTCCTGTGATGTTTGGCCACTATTCTTTTAATTGATGTTGTATTGTGGGAGGAGGGAGGGATGCGGGATTGGGGAAAAAAGTTTATATGTTTCAATTTGCACTTTTTGTGAAAAATTAACTTTTCCATTAATAAAAAAGACTTTGTTAAAAAAAAGTCTCTGTGCAGCCTGAAACCTTTAAAAGTAATGAGAAAGATATACTCAGCTCTCTGCGGCTCCCTCTTAGCTATTAGTCGCTGATACAAAATGAAACAGAAATGATTAACAACAATACAGAAACCAAGACTGCCTGTAATTCAGAAAAGTCCCAGCAGGTTAATGACGGTGTTAACAACATTTACACTTTGTCCCCTTGGCAGGGTGTTCACACAATGACTGGACAAAGGTCTTTCACCATGACAAATAGCTAGCTTGTGCTTCAACAGCTGCATTGTTCTCAATGATTTGTTTGCAGTACTTAAACAAGCCTAAAGTGCCCTTTTTGACCTGTAGTTTCAGCATATCAATACAGCGGCGGAGTAAAATGGCTCGACTTGATTGTTGCTCATGCAAAAGCCCTCACATGAATTTTCATATGAGCATTATGGCATGCACAGCAAATGAACTTCAGCTGCACGGAGACAAAACCCTTTAACCAAAGGGCCACCACTATGTCTTGAAATTCCTGATTTGAAGCCGTAACAACAATTTTCACTGGTGAGCACTGATAAATTGATAGACCGTCAGAACATGAGGGGAAAGTCCAACTAGGAATACTCAAAGTCTGTTTTTGATTTGTTTGAACAACAGTTAAAAACCAACTATTACTACTGCTATGACTATTATACAACTATAAATTTTTAAAAACTACAACCAATGAATTGACATTTTTACCTTGAAACAAAATACGAATGATTATTGATTAACTGCATCAATTAAGTACCAAATCGTCTCTGAACTACAACGGTGACCCACATTACTGCTCATGTATTTATTTGCAGTTATATCTTTTACATAAAGAAGTGGCCTCCTTTACCTAGGCAGCATTTTTGAAAATGGGTATTTGGTTGTTATATACTGAGATGAAAAATCCAACACACTGTACTATCATATTGACCATATATAGACTAGATTTTTTATTTATAATTTTCTGAAGAGTTGTCTATTTGGATTTTTATCTCTCTGTATCCTTTGATTACTGTACTATAGATAATTCTGTATTGTACTGTACTGCAAATAATGATCAGGGGCCCAGTCACAGCTTTTTCGCTGACAGTTGCCACACAGATTTGGAAATAAGGTTGCTGACAGCAGTGAGACTGAACCAAAACGTTAAAGGTGGAGCCCACAAAATAAAATCAACAAGCTAAAAAATATTAAAAGGCAACAGCAGAGCTGAGAGGAATTGCAGGGTCTCTGTGGCTTCATCACTATAACACAACTTTAATATTTTACACATTCATCTGATTGTTAGTAACTGTATGTACAATCAGCAGAAAGTTGGCAAGGGACAAGGCTTTTTGTACTGGGAGGTTTCTGGTTTCCATTTGTGCCTATTTATAATTTATTGAACAATCTTGTTTGTGGAGGCTTTTGTTGCATGCAGGCAAACAGTCCATGTGGAGCACAAAAGCATAATGGCATTTGGTGAAATGCAACAGACAACTATGTGCTATCTTCTGACATCAATTAACTCTTTAATTAGTTTTTTAAAAAATGGTTTAAAGCAGAAATCTGTCCCCTGGTTACACCAAAAGTCCAGAATATATTGGCTTGTTTCCACAAGAGGAGAAACTCAGCAGATTAGGCAATAGGTTCCCAGACTAGTACAGCTTTAACCCACCTAAAGTTGGCTATCAGAGCTATGTTTAGTCTTGACTAAATATCTAAGGAAACAGAATTACATAAATGTACCTTCGGCTGCTCCTTTGTATTCCCCCCAAGCTACAGTGGATTAATCTACATAGAATTGGAATATTTTATTAATCCCTAGGGGGGAAATTACTTAACTATGGGAACAACAAACAAATTTATTATGCAGAATATAATCAACATCATTTGCCTTCCTGTAATATTGGTAATTAAGTAGAGGTTTTGCGCTGGATGCCCTTCCTGACCAAACTCTCCATGGTGAGAAGGGCTTGTGCCTATAACTGGAATTGAACCAGGGACCTTTCTCTTGTAAGGCGAATATATAAACCACAACACTATATTATTTGCAAATATGTGTTTGAGAGGGGTGCACTGCTGTCTCTTGGTCTTCTCGACCTGAACACACTAATAATAAGAGACTTTAGACCTACAGCAAAAAGTGATATAATATTCCATCCCTATAATGTGATAATAACAAGGTGTAATGACATTTCTGTTGAGAAACTATTTTCGGGTGGTGTACAGATGGATGTTGTTTATAGATAATACTTTAAATTAAATAACTGACAAATAACTGCATTTCGTGCCTTCATTGATGCAAAAATCATTCAAAAATCCAATAGTGCTATAAAGCAGTTGTGGTCAGTGGTTTGCAACATTACCCACAGAAAGCCAATACAGTTGAGAGAACATTTCTGTTTCATATAATTTATTTATTTTTTCTATCTAAATCTATACAGGATAACTTGAGGGCACTAAGAGTACTCTCCTTGCATATGTCAAGGATTTGACATATGCAAAGAATGAAATAAAGCTCTATTTTTAACAGGCAGATACAAAAGTATAAACAGTATGACAAAATGCGACAGATCTACTATTATACTGTCATATCGCCCAGCTCCTCTGTACAAAAATTGTCAGGTAAATGAATGTAATGCAACTTAACACAAGCGATCCATTTTTTCAGCCACTGCTCAGCCGAACTGAAGGACCGCAGGCTGATGATTAGATTCTTCAGTAATGATAGCTACTGTTTCTATTAACAGTGAATC
>VUQH01021844.1:508-12899 GCA_015106775.1 Etroplus canarensis | reverse complement strand
ATCTTTCTTGGTGATCTGCCATTCTTCCGCTACATTCTTTAACAGCTTGGCCATATTTGCGCCTGTATGGCTCCTCATTTATTGCTCTTGTTTGGAGCACATGACATGCGAGCTGCCACTCATCGGTGATGAAATGTGCTGTTATGGTGACATAACAATGGATGTCCACGCATCACATGTTAGAGCTATCTTACTCGCTTTCCTCAGTGATTCCATGACTTCAGTTTTGGCCTCATTGTACAGTGTGGGGATCGCTTTGTCATTGAAATAACTTCCAGATGGAATGGTGTGTCTCGACAACATAGCATGAAAGCCCTGGTTTTCAGCGACTGAATGTGGAGGCAAATCCCTGGCAATAAAAGTTGCGATAGAGTTTGTAATTCGCTTCGCACTTTCCAAGCTGGGTGGAAGTTTTGACATCGCTTGCTCGATGGTCCTCTGGTTAGCAGCAACTTCAACCGGGTATTTTTCTTCCTTCTCCGAGTGGAAACGTGCAATGTGGTTTCTTATGTTTGTGGTGTTGACACAGCTTGCATATAGTATAGTAGTCTTGTCCAGGTCCTTTTTCCCTTCAACTTCATAGAAGCCAAAGTGCTTCCATACGCTAGCTTTTAATGCAGACGGTGCCGATCGAATTTCTTGCTCAGCCATCTCATGTCTCTGTTATGCGCACGGCATAAACTTTCCGGGCGCTGCACTTCCATGTATGACCTTTAGCGTACCACAAATGTTACGTTACATTTAGAAAAATCGATTTTTCACATTTGTGAATCGATTCAGAATCGTCCATGTCCGCATTACGATGCATCTAAAAATCTATTTTTTCCCCCACCCCTACTAGCTACTGGGATTTTTGCCCATTCTTCAAAGCAAAATTGCTCCAGCTCCTTCAGTTTGGATGGGTTCAGCTGGTATACAGCAATCTATAACTCATGCCACAGATTCTCCGTTGGACTGAGGTCTGGGCTTTGACTAGGCCATTCCAGCACATTAACATGTTTCCTCTTAAACTGCTCCAGTGTTGCTTTAGCGGTATGTTTAGGGTCATTGTCCTACTGGGAGTTAAATCTCTATCCCAGTCCCAAATCCCTGGAAGACTGAAATACATTTTTCTCAAGAATTTCTCTGTATTTAGCACCATCCATCATGTCTTCAATTCTGACCAGTCCCTGAGGAAGAAAAACCTCCCTAATGTATGATGCTGATGCCACCACCATACTTTACTGTGGGGATGGTGCTCTTGGGGTGATGAGATGTGTTGGGTTGGCACCAGACGTAGCGTTTACCTTGAACACTAAAAAGTTAAATTTTAGTCTCATCTGACCAGAGGACCTTCTTCCATATGTCTTCCACATGTCTTTCAGTCAACTCTAAACTTGGTTTATTTTTTTCTATGCATAATGGCTTTTTTTCTAGCCAGTCATCCATAAAGCCCAGCTGTGTGGAGTGTACAGCTTATAGTAGTCCTATGGAAAGGTACACCAGCCTCTGCTCTGCAGCTCTCCATCTCCTTCAGGGTTACTTTTGGTCTCTTTGTTGCCTCTTTGATTAATGCCCTCCTTACCCGGTCTGTGAGTTATGGTTGATGGCCCTCTCTAGGCAGATTTGTTGTGGTGCCATATTCTTTCCATTTTGTGAAGATGGATTTAATGGTGCTCTGTGGGCTTTTCAAAGATTTGGATATTTTTTTTAATAACTCAACCCTGATTTTTAGGTCTCTCCACACAGGTCTGCAACTTTGTCCCTGACCTGTGTCGAGAGCTCCTTGGTCTTCATGGTGTTGCTTGCTTGGTTGAATCTCTTGATTAGTGACGTTGGAGACTCGGGGGGCCTTATAGAACATGTGTATATCTACTTAGATCATATGACACTTAGATTGATCACAAGTGGACCTTATTTAACTATTTATGTGACTTCTGAAGACAATTGATCACACCAGATCTTATTTAAAGGCTTCATATCAAAGGGTGTGAATGCATATGCATGCACCATTTTTTGTTTTTTTATTTATTAGATATTTTTGGTGTTCCCTTAGGTAGCGATCTACACATTCACCTTACAAGTAAAAGGTCCCTGGTTTGATTCCAGGTGAGGACAAGACAGAAGCGAGACAGCAAGAAGCAAGACAGAATACGTGTGTATGAGAGTGAGGGGGATGGAATGGTGAAGATGCAAGGAGTAGAGCTAGTTAGGGGAGCTAGCTAGGTGGATGAGTTTAAATACCTGGGATCAACCTTCCAAAGCAGGGAACAATGCAAAAGAGAGTGCAGGCAGGATAGAGTGGGTGGAGACGAGTATCAGGGGTGCTTTGTGACAGAAGGATAGCAGCAAGAGTGAAATGGAAGGTTTACAAGACAGTAGTGAGGCCTGCTATGATATATGGTGGCACTGACAAAAAGACAGGAGGTGGAGCTGGGAGTGACAGAATTGACGATTTGGAGATTTTCACTGGGAGTGACCAGGATGGACAGGATTAGAAATGAGCACATCAGAGGGACAGCTCAGGTTGAGCAGTTTGGAGACAAAGTCAGAGAGGCAAGGCTTAGATTGTTTGGACATGTTCAGAGGAGGGATAGTGCATACATTGGACAAGAGATGTTGAAGATGGAGCTGCCAGGCAGGAGGAGGAGAGGGTTTATGGATGTAGCAAAGGAGGACATGCAGAGGGTCGGTGTGACATAAGAGGATGCAAGAGATAGGGTGAGTGGCGATAGATGATCCACTGTGACAACCCCTGAAGGGAGCAGTGGAAAAAAGAAGAAGAAAATATAACACATATAAAGTATGTGTTGTACCAGGGTTAATTAAGTTCAACTGCAAAACGAATATTTACGGTAAAGCCTATGTGTAATGTTTTTTGGTTTTTTTTGTTTTTTGCAGTGGTGGAAAAGCAAGATGGTAAAACAACAACTGTAAGTAAAACTGACTCTCAACTGAGATATTTATATAACTGTTCATACATTTCAATTGTGTTTTGAATCAATCCATGAAATATTTTAAATGTTTTAATAGGGACCAACACAAATACATAATGAACTCTGTAACGAGCAGTAAGCTTTTTGGGTACGGGGACACTTCTTTGCACTTGTAAATAAAATAAATTATGTATAAATATTGTAAATATGCAATCAGCTGAGTAAGGTAATTGTCATAGCTTATTGTTGGAATTTGTTGTTAGATTGAAGGACAAATTCTGGACGTTCCAGCTGGCCCACAGCCTCCAAATCCCACAGCCAAGTGTCCAATCTACAGGTGGAACCTGCAGCATAAATACAACTACACGGTAAATGCTTTCACAGTTCTCTGTTGACCAAACTATTAGTAATATTATTTAAAGTTTATCAGCTCGACTTATATTTTATTTTTTGTATTTTCCCATCTCAGGATGTGTTGCTGCTCAGTCAGTTCATCAGATCGGATGGAGGGATGTTGCCCAGGAGAATCACTGGTCTCTGTCCAGAGGAGCATCGCAAGATTGCCATCTGTGTACAAATGGCTCACAGAGCAGGTAAGCTCAATTTGTTGTTCACACAAGTGGTCAGTAAAAGTCCTGTGGTAGTTATCTGTGGGTTTGGTTTTATAATTTACCCATTAATAACACCACCACAATGCTGTATATGAGGAAGTGTTACTGTGCTTTATCTTTTCAAGAGTTACTGTTTTCAGTCTTTCATTCACTGAATGATACAAACTGAGTGATATGAAACAATGGTAAGATAAACACTTGGTTTTTAGAGTCTTTATTGTCATGAAATTGTAGTGTAGGCACACCAAGGAGAAATAATCATTTAAATTTTAACATAGTAAATATAAGTATAAAGAATATTTATTTATATCTGCTCATACATACATATTAAACAGATATATGTATATACACACATACACACATCTATACATATACATGCATTCATATATGTATACCCATATTATGCATATGCTACTCACAAAAAGTTAAGGATATTCAACTTTCGGGTGAAATTTCAGGATGCACCTAAAATGCACTATAACCTTTACAGGTGAACTTAATTTGACCTTCTCTACACTTTTGAATGCACACATCCAACTATTCAGTGTTTCAGTACTTTTTGCATAACTTGCTGTTCTCTAACAAAGTGCTTAATGGCAAAATTCACAACTGGTGTTTGATCCATGAATCAACCATTACATTTTCTGGTTCAGTTAGAATTGTTATTTAAACAGTCCTCTTCACCATGCTCTTCACATTTTGACATCATGAGACCAAGATGACACCTAACAATTGATCAACAGTTCCTCACAATTGAGACTTCAAACAGGATGTTCTCAGAGGAAGTGGCCACTGAGCTTAGAGTGTCATCAGCAGGTTGCAACAGAGATACAGAGAGACTGGAAGAGTCACAGAAGTCAACCTGTAATTGATGGTCAATGGCAGATGACAAATTATTGAGACATTGTTATTTTTTGTTGTGGTATACCACTGCTGTTGTTGGCTTTTGCTTCAATAAATTGAGTTGATGAAATCACCATTGCATGCTTCTACTTAAATGCCCTGCTTTCATGATATAATATCACTGTAGCATGAACTTTTTACATTTTCCATAAATTTCACCCAAAAGCCAAATATCCTTAACTTTTAGTGATAGTAATGTATTTACACAGGGCTGGAAATCAGAACTTACTTAATATAAAAGTATGTAACATGGTGTTGCTGTTTACAAAGTGGTATGGGTGTATAGAGTTTAGTACAGGAGATTATTGCACGTTATGGACAAAAATTGCACTTGGATGAATTATTGCACAGAGGGCGGACTGAGAGAGAGAGCGACAGGAGTGTCAGTGCATGTTTTAGTTACGTGTCTTTATGGCTGTGTGATAGAAGCTGTCCCTGAGACTGTTTGGTTTTGATCTGACTGACCTGTAGCAATAGCTATTGCATCCTCAGTTGACCGGTTTGATATGTAGGCGAACTGGTGTGTGTCGAGTGTGGGAGGAAAGCAGACTTTTATGTGGTGTAAGAGAAACATCTCAAAGCACATAAACACCAGCGATGTGAGTACTATTGGGCAGTAGTCGTTGAGACTGTCAGTGGCTGATTTTTTTTTGGGGGGGGGAGGGGGTAGGAGTGATCGTGGCTACCTTTAGACAAGGTGGAATAGAAGCTAGTCTTAGGGAGAGGTTGAAGATGCTTGTGAAAGCACGTGAGAGCTGGTCAGCACACACTTTCAGCACCTTTGTAGCTATTTTGTCAGGTCAGGACCAGCAGCCTTCCTCGGGGTTATTGATCTGAGTACTCGCCTCACTTGATGTTCCTGTAGAATGAGTAACTGGGTGCTAGAGTCAGAGGGGGGCTGAAAAGCTTAGAATGAGTGCTGTTGTTATGTCTCAAAGTGAGCAAAGAAGCAGTTCAGCTACTCTGCCAGCAAGCAAGACACAGTATTGCAGCCCCTGCCACACCTGCCAGGGGTCTTTATCTAAGAGTTGGTCTTCTGTCCTCCTCTTGAAGAATGCCTTAGCTTCTTTTATGCATCTGTTCACGTCCGCTTTGGCAGCACTGTACTCTGGACCTCTGTCACCTAATCTGAAAGCAGAGTTGCAGACTCTGAGGAGGGTCCTCACTTGTCTGGTCATCTAGGGTTTTTAGTTGGGAAAGCCCTGGATACACTTCATGTAGGGGTTTATTAAGAGACGCCACACTTTTGTGTTTCTTCATGAACGCATCAGGGTATTACCGCTGCAAAAGATGGGTGTGGCCACTAAGATGTCACCCATTAGTTCTGTACTCCTCATTTTGGAGCTTCAACGTTGATAACTGGCCATCACCATGTTGTTTTTTTTGGAGTTACACTATGCGAACAAAGGTATTGGGCCACCTACACATTGCACTTACAAGAGCTTTTGACATCTTATTTAAATCCATAGGCATTAATATGGAGTTTGTCCTCCTTTTGTAGATATAATGGCATTAACTTTCCTAGGAAGGCCGTTTCCAAAAAAAAGCCCAGCTTTTTTGGAAACAGTTTTGTGTAGTTTTCAATTTGACACTGCCTTAAAGTAAAACATTGTGCAGGAAGGGCCAAGAAAGGACAGTGGGATTGTAAACTTGTTGCTTGTCAGTTCCTTTTAGCTATTTAGTCATCACAGAACAATCTATTAAGTCATATTTGTGTTTTTGATGGGTCAGCTGGGTCATACTTCGTCAGCTGTCAGATACTGTAATATAGCTGTAAAAATTAAAATTGAACAGTAACTTGGTAAATGTAATAGCAGTAAGGAGTTAATATTAATATGACATCAGTAAATTTTGTATTTTAAAACTTTTTTCCTTGAATGATATGTAGTTTTTTATTACAGTTGCTGGTGCATTTCATTTAATAAATGTATCTATTATTCCTTATGTTCAAGGTTTGCTTCCAGACCACAAACCAAAACTCCCAGAGGGCCATGTCCCAAAGAGGCCTAAGCCCCAACTAAACAGGTGTGTTTCCGTGTCTGTGTATGTTTTTTTTTTTTTCCCAGAATGTAGCCTCTGGTGCCGTTAAGACTAATAATAAGCCTTCTACATCCCTGTTTCTTGTGCAGATACCTGACTCGCTGGTCCATTGACTCAGTGAAACCCATCTATAAAACTGGACTGAAGTGGTGTAAAAAGCGCATGTGTGTGGGTCACCCAATACTAAAGAACAATGTGCGTTATGGTGTTAAGCCCCTGTACACAAAACACTGAAGGACAGAACGCCTGACAGATCAGTACAACTAGAGGAAAGTGGGTGGGCCCATTATTCAGGGATCCAGCCATATCTGCAGTTAACCTTGAAGGTTGTCATCTGGGCCTGGGGGAGGGAAGGTCCTAAAAGCTTCATCCATCTGTGTTTATTCTCCTTTGTTTATTAAGCTGCATAACTCTTTTAATGACTCACTCTCAGCCCCACCCAGCACACTCTTTTCTGACTGTTGCTTCTCAAAAAACCACTGAAGTGAACCCGTTGACAACTTAATGCAAGCAACAACCTGGTCAGTGTTACAGTTTCAAAGTAGGTGGTGTGTTGACTGCAAGTACACAACGCAACACAGATGTACAAATAAAATGTCTTTTCACTCTGCTGGTGTGTTTACTGTGTAGGCTTAGCTTTTGTGAATGTGAACTTAATATAACAAAAAGCCTGTAACACAAAACTGACCATACCACTCCAGTTTATTTGTTTTACAAGATGGCCAAAACAATTTTTGGTTTTGTGGATTTATTTGAACAACACAGAATTATTGAGCATATGTAGCTTGAAACAAGCTTTTATAGCATGAAAGGGAGGTCCAGGTTCTTGGCCCCATCACCCATGTAGATGTATCCATGCTGCGGTGTCATTGGCACATGGTAAAAGGTCAGGCCAAGCCATAGCAGGCTGCGAAGCACACACACTTTGTTGGCAAGTTCAAACTGAAGACTCCATGATCCTAAACACAAACACAGAAAACTGGTAAACAGTTAATATTAAAAGCTGGAAGCTGTCACATTCCCTTCTCTGACTGAACCATGAAGCTGAAGTGCAATAAAGACAACACTAATCTTTGCAAATCGTACACTATTCAGCCAAAGGATACACCAATAAATCACCCTTTTGTGCTTTTGATGTCTACAGTCTAACCCGTTTGCCAAGTATGTTCGGGTGTAACTGTGAACTCCAAGAACCTAGGGAACTAAGACCAAGAACTTGATTGGATCGGCTATTATGAAAACATTTGATTACATGAAAGGTTTTTAAGTCCAACAGAAGAAAAAAAATGGAACAGTTTCCCTGTTTTAGAACTCAAAGTATGATGCAACGAAAAGTAAAAGCACATCAACAACATGTAATGTCTGTAGCAGGAGGAAAAGCAAACATAAATCAGAAGCTGGAAGCGGTTAGTGAGATAGTTAAGGAAAGAGGGGGGTGGGCTGGTTTAGGGTCTCAGAGGAAAGCACCTGTCTTTGGTGGAGATGCATGATCCTGTTTTTCCTCAAGGGTCCTGTTAAAAAATGTTAACTCTATCCTTTTAGGCAACAACATGGAATGGCTGCAATGAGTGTGGCATTGAAACAGCTGTGGGCTGTCTGTTTTAGAGATGATGCAGCTGACATCCGCATCAATGCAAAGAGCACACACAAACATACACATATGGAAGCGCTCTTAAATCAGACATCGGTTGCATGTTTGGTTATGGGTGCTAAACAGTTTTTCTTTCCCTCACACACACATACACACACAGATACTTTTACATCCAGGCACTTGCTCTTTACATTCTCTCTGGTCTGGAGAATATCCAGCAGCTAACCTCACAGACATGACTCTGCATGACTAAATTCACATTATTCTTTACACAGCAGTCACTGCTGCTTGATGTTTTCCTGCTGAGTGTGATTTTTCCAATAAAGGTAAATTTGCGCTGTCTGAGCTGGCAACCGGCATGTGACTTAGCATTTCGTGCTTTCTGCTACATTGCCACATAATGATGGATTGCACTAGTCTGTCACTGATATTATGGCTTAAGTTTGATTCTCATCCAGATGTGAGAAACTCCATGAATTTGGTTTTTGGTGGTCCTTGTTACTGGTTTCTGTCCTGGTTTTTATTCAAGCCACTCCCTTTAGGAATTGTTGATGGTAGAAGGCCAGACTCACATAAGTATGAACTAAATCCATGACTAAAAGCCCAGATATTTCAAGTCCAACAAAAATTCTCTGGTTGTCAGACCACTGTACATTAACACTTTGTAAGCAAAGTCAAATGGAAATTCATCCAGACGTATTCCCAGAATTTTTCCTATCTGCCTGGTAGGTTAGCATCAGACGATTTAGGGATTTTTGTTTATCATTGCAGAGTCACTGAACCTAACACTTTCCTGGTAAAATGATGCAATTTGTTTCCACTTGGAAGAAAACCCTCTTGACTTTCAATCAGTTGGATCACCACAACGATTTCACGCTAAATTCACACCTCAGTTAGATGTAATGTAGCATTGCAACTGGAACACACTATGCAAGAATAAACTGTACACCACTGTGGTAATGTTGTCTTTTACAAAACTTTTTAGAGATCCGTCATGAAATAAGAATGGTAGAGGGCGAAATTCTTAAAATCTCACAAGATGTGCCCTTTTCAGCTGTATGCACTGACAGTGGATGATGTGTTTTAGCTGTGTAGCTTCACCTTTAGGAACATCATCACTCAGTACATCCAAGTAGTCCATTGCTGGGTTCCATTCACCCATCTCCAGGACAGCTTTCTTCTTCATGTTCTTTGGTTGTCTGAAGTGCAGGTAATTGTCAAGCTTCTTTGCTTCTGATTCAGAGAGACCTGATAGAAAAGCAAAGGAAGACACTTCCTAAAAATAGGTATTGTCAATAGATGAATTGATAAATTAATTCATTTTGTACACCTAATATAAAACCATACCTAATGACAAGTGTTCTCAGTTGTTTTTAGGCCAGGGACCCCTTACAGGGGAGGAAATTTTAGAAGGACCCCCTCATAATCCAAACACGGATTTACCTTGTTTGTGCTTAGTTTTATTTGGCAATGTGGATTTCTCCAGCCAGCTAATAAGCCAAACTACGTAGAAGCAGGAGTGGTTGTTGCACCTAATGAGAAGTTAATGATTTCATTTAAAGGAAAAATAAATGTTTCATCATCATGTCAGTTTCTCTTGGCCCAAAGACAACATGGGAGGGAGTGATAAGACACAATATATTTCCTCTATTAGTCTAAAAGAGTTCTCATCTGTACAAAAGTCCATTTTTAATAACAATTCTAGGATTTAAAAAAAAAAAAAATTTGCTGGGAGTCCCTGGACTGCACTTTGAGAGCCACTGTTTTATGAAACACATGCAGCAGCAAATCTCAGTACTCAAAAATGAGAGACATGCAGCATGTGATATATAATTACCACCAAAGCTGCGGTTGAGCTGGACATGGCCATATGGACTCTTGACAAAGGCGCCACGAGGCACAACAGACACTTCTTCATCGATCTGATGAACGACCACTGCCAGCCTCTTTTCCTCAGTTACTGTGGTCTGTAATCAAGAACAGGCTGTCAAACTGAAATTTCACAGCTGCACAGATAACAAGTGACGTAAGCAGTTGATAGACAAATTCATTTTTATAGATTACAAATTAGATGCAAGCATGTAACATTTTCTCTCTATCACTGATGCAACACCACTGAACACTAGAGTAAAACTTGATATAACTTTACAACACTTCACCACATAATTCAAATCTCCTAACTAAACAGAATTGATGACATTCACCACTACCTCCTCCTTTACAGCCTTATCTTCCTCTCCCTGCCTGCGGATCTCTTGATGTTCATACACAAATGAGGGGTCTCCCATGAAGCGACCCATTGCTGCTTTGGACACTTCCTCCATCATTGAATCTGTGGTACTGGGAAGCAAGAACCAGTCCATGCAGTTGAAGCTGAAGACGACACCACAAGGCATGTTAATGGGTATTTCAGACATTGGTGGACCAATAAATATACACTCACCGGCTACTTCATTAGGCATATTTGTTCAGCTATTCCTTAACATAAATATCCAATCATCCAATCCTATGGCAGCAACTCAATGCATTTAGGTATGCAGAAGTGGTCAAGACAACCTGCTTAAGTTCAAACTGAGCATCAGTATGGGGAGGCATGTTGCCAGATGGGGTGGTCTGAGTATTACAGAAACTGCTGATCTACTGGGATTTTCCTGTACAACCATCTCTAGGGTTCACAGAGACTTGCTGATGCAGAAAGGTAAGAGGACAATGGCCAGACTGCTTCAAGCTGATAGGAAGGCAACGGTAACTCAAATAACCACTTGTTACAAGCAAGGTATGAATAAGAGCATCTCATGGGTTATAGCAGAAGAAGACCACACTGGATGCCACTCCTCTCAGCAAAGAACAGGAAACTGAGTTCAGACAGGTTTACCAAAATTGGACATTGGAAGATTGGAAAAACACCTGGTTGGGGAAGTCTTGATTTCTGCTGCAACATTTGGATGATATGTTCAGAATTTTAAACAACATAAAAGCATGGACCCATCCTGCCTTGTATCAGCATTCAGGCTGCTACTGGTGGTGTAATGATGTGGGGGATATTTTCTTGGCATAGTCTGGGCCAATCAGAAGTAACTGAGCATTATTTAAACGCCAAAGCTGAGTGTTGTTGCTGTTGCTGACCATGTCCATCCCTTTATCACCACATTGTGCCCATTTTATGGTGCCTGCTTCCAGCAGGAAAACACACTATATCACAAATCTCAGCTCATCTCAGTGTGGCAGTGAGTTTGCTGTACTCAAATGGCTCCCACAGTCACCAGATTTCAATCCAATAGAGCACCTCTGGGATGTGGTGGAATGGGAGCTAAATCTGTACTGTGTGATGCAGTCATGCCAATATGGACCAAAATCTCACAGGAATGTTGACAGCACCTTGCTGAAGCTATGCCCTAAGGCAAAAAGTGATCGCCTGATCTGTGGGACTACAAGGTGCAATCAGCCAAAAAAAAAAAAAAAGAAGACCGTTAAGTCTTCTATAAAGATATTTTAACTGGCAACAAGAATTGGACTGATTAGACTGTGGGACACAGCGTAGGTAAAATAATGCACAGTCATAAGATTAGTTGCAAAAGACATAATTTGTTTATTTTCTATATAACCCCTTCGTAAATCCTGTTGACTACTGTCTGTTTACCAAGATAAACAAGGACATTAGACATACCAAACACATACAAACAAACATCAGAAACTAGTGCTGCCTATAGTCATGTGTGATTATGGTATACACTGCAAACGCATCTTTGGCCACAACTGTGATCATTTGGTTACAAGAAACATCACATTTCAGCACAGACATACCTGTGACTGTTTGATCTAGAAAAAAGAGCAACTACAGACTACGGTCATCGCTTTTTTCTGGCAGATCATGTTTTTGGCACCACACCTGTACTAGAGAGGTGTATCTAATGAAGTAACCAGTGTGCGTACAGTGTTTAAACTGAAACACCTGAAGCAGCTGTCTTACCTATACAAAGTCTTTCTATCTTTCATCTCATCTTCTCCTCTCCCCTGAGCAATGAAATAGTCCCCCTTTAACCCCAGTATTTTGCCCCAAAACAAGACTCGATGAAACTTGTAGTTTTTCCTCAGGAGCACTAAGGAGGTCTGCAGGGCGGCTCTCTGCTCGACGTTTAAAACGTGTCCACTGCCGGCGACAAGCTCCAGAGAGTAGTGTAAACAATTTGAATCCATTGTAGAGACGACCCACAGCGCACTTCTCAGTTTAATTCAACGTGTTTTTGTAACACCTGAGCAAAAACTTCCAGGTCCGAGTGGTGTTTTTGGTTGCTATGACAACAAACATCAACAGTTTTGTTCCTCCAAAA
>VUQH01021843.1:6290-16988 GCA_015106775.1 Etroplus canarensis | reverse complement strand
GCAAAAACACATACTGCAGCTATTACAACAGCATGGCTTTGTCGGAGAAGAGTCTGGGTGCTGAATTGGTCTGCCTGCAGTCCAGATCTTTCACATATAGAGAACATTTGGCGCATCATTAGCGCCGGTCCCAAGCCCAGCTAAATGGTGAGGGTTGCGTCAGGAAGGGCATCCAGTGTAAAAACTTTGCCAAATCAAATATGCGGATTCATAAATGATCTGCTGCAGCGACCTCTAACGGGAGCAGCTGAAAGAAGAAGAAGAATTTATGTTCTGTTGTGAATAAAATATTGGCTCCTGTGATTTGAGAGTCTTTTAGTTTTCATTTTGTTCAAATTTAAAGAACGTCCCAACTTTTCTGGAATTTGGGTTTTAGTAATATAGACCAGAACGTCAGTAACATAGTATCTTATCTGGATCCTTCACAATCCACATATTATTGTAATGTGTGAAGCACAAAAAGAATGCCATGAATTTTCTTGTCACTGGTTGGCTGTATTGCTCAAACTAATGAGATTTAAAACCCACTGAGAGGTCACCGAGGCTCACAAACAGTCATATCCAGGACAACAGCCCTTGTTCTCAACCAGCCCTAATCGATCTTAAGACATTATTATGCCATAACTAAACCTAATGATAGCATTTACGTATAGATGGCAGAGAAGCACACGCAAACACTCATTTTATTAACATTACAATCCAGACCAGATAGATGATGGATACCTCCATCATGGCATTAGCTCTTCGGTCCTTCAGCCGGATGAGCAAGAAATAATTTCGACACGGAAGGAATCACGGCAAGAAAATGGGCCTGACAAGTCAGATATTTACGTGGCTTGATTGAACATGCTAACGTTACTGTACAAAAAGAATCAAGAGGATTCTGACGGCGGCCGGTCTACTGCCTGTTACATGCAGAATGCAAAAAACCATCATCTCACCAATGTGGTACAGCCCAATCCAGTCCGTGGCATCAACTTCCTCCTTGATGTCCCAGGATATGACGAGGTTCTGGCCACGGTTCAGCGTGTACTCCAGAGTGGACGCCGTCAGCGAGGACCGGCTCTGTGAGGTCACCAGGTCAGTGTCGCTGTTGGCCCGCGGGAGCCCGATGGGGCTGCTGACCACGGAGACGGTATCGACCGCTGCCCCGCCCCTCTCTGCCAGGGTCCGCAGATTCTCTGGGCTGAGGGTGTGCCGGAGGTGGGGGCTACGCCTTCGCGGGGCTGACAGGTGTTCGCGGCCCCCAACAGCCAGGTTGGGAGGGTTGTGGGAACGGGTCCTGGGCGGTAGGACCGCTGTGGCGAGGGAAGGACGCATGTTGGCAACTACGAGAAATGGAAGCAGGCAATGAGCGGAGCCAAGGAGAGGCAGAGATGAGCTTCTTATTGACTCAACCAGTCGCTGAAATGCATCGTTTTGATTCCTCTGCCTTCAGTAAATCAACCAGAAGAGACGCGTTGATTCCTTCTCCTCAAATGCTCCCACTGTCATCCGCTTTAGTCCTTTATCGAAGCTGCAACCTCACTTAGTTCGTGTGATCCAGCGGCAATGAGAACCTGAGGACGGAGAGAGATCAAAGAGAGACAGACAGAAATCAGTGAGCGACAAATTTGCTCCGGCGCAACAAAAGCAGTGATTGCACACCGTGAGCTGCAATCAACAGATGGCTGAACAAACATCCGTCACCAGAGGGGCTGTTTGCTGTCAAAGAAGCCGTCACAGACACAAGTAACCCGGCACAGCCATGACGCGCCATCCATCCTCCTCTGACAGCACCATTTCTTTTATTTCTGGAACTCACTTAAAGTTCTCTTTTACTACTTTAATGTGCTATTTACTTCTTTGAATGATTAACGACGTGTACAGTATGTTCTTGGTGCTCCAGTCACAAGCCCCATGAGGAGAAGTGCAAGCTGAAATTATCTCATTTGAAATGCATTATCTCTACGAGACCGCTAGAAAAGGAAACCTTTAAATCCACACACACACACACACGTCTCCCTGCAAGAGGGTTTCAGTCAGTCCAAGCTACCTCAGTAAAAAAGGAGAGAAGAGGCAGGCAGCTGTATCTGCCTCCCAGGAAGCTCTTCAATCAGCAGATGCCAGTTTGGGAAGTGTCTGGGGAGCGCTGTCAGACTCTTAACCACAGCCATTTTGTTTTTAAAGGAAGGATGGCATGTGACTTCAGAGTCTAGCCAGAGGGAGCCTGGTTTCACTCAGGCTGAGAAGCTTCATGAGTTTTGTTAAGGGGGAAAAGGTTTGGTAATATTTAGCTAATGCATGCCCGGTGCAGTCACTAGAAAACAATGTGGGCTACAGTCTCAGCGGAGCTTGATATCTGTGGTATTTGAAGCATGCCTCAGAAGCTGAGCTATCTGCCACGCTTTCAAACTGTTAGCTTGTCTGCAGGCCCCAGAATGTGGTGTGCACGTGAAAAAAAAAACAATGTTTTGTAATGCTGATGTTTTTCAAAGCACAACCGAAAACTAAAGAGATGCTGATGGATCCATCTGCATTTTATCTTTTTATATTGACCCCTTGGGTTTCCATGGCCAAGCAGCTGCATGCAAGCCTTACAGCACTGACAAAGCACAATGCCAAGCGTGGGATGGAGTGGTGTAAAGCACGCTGCCACCGGACTCTGCAGCGTATCGGTGGAAATGCGTTCAGTGGAGTGACCAATCACGCTTCTCTAACCGACAGTCTGGTGGATGAGTCTGGGTTTGGTGGAAATGCCAGGAGAACATTACCTGCTTGACTGCAGTGTGCCAACTGTAAGATTTGGTGGAGGAGGGATAATGCTATGGGGTTGTTTTTCTAGGGCTGGCCCGGGAAATCTTAATGCTTCGTCTTACCAAGACATTTTGAACAATTCAATGCTTCCAACTTTGTGGGAACAGTTTGGGGAAGGCCCTTTTCTGTTCCACCATGACTGTGCCCCGGTGCACAAAGCAAGATCTATAAAGGCATGATTGGATAAGTTTGATGTGGAAGAATTTGACTGGCCTGCACGGAGACCTGACCTCAACCCCATCCAACATCTTTGAGATGAACTAGGACAGAGGTTGCTACCCAGCCCCTCTCATCCAAATGCTCTTCTGCATGAATGTACAAAAATTCCTCCAAAAAAGTCTTGCAGAAAGCCTTCCCAGAAGAGTGGAAGCTGTTATAGCTGCAAAGGGGGAGCAATGCCATATGAATGCTTATGGATTTAGACTGGGATGTCATAAAAGCTCCTGTAGGTGTAATGTCCATATACTGTACGAAAACTTTGGACCCACCTAACTATCAGTGACATTATAGTAAACATTATATCTTATTATTTCACTGGCTATTAACAGTAGAATAATGTTTAGTTAACTTTCAGATCACTAGTATTATTGATGGTTGTTATAAGTTTTATAAGTTATTTTTTGTGTTTTAGTTGATTTAATTTTGGCCATTTTGGTCCTCCATATCAGGGCACAGGGAGGTTTTCGCAGTCATTGTTTCATAGTTATATTGAAATATTCCTTTAATATTAACTTTAGTTTCTTTCCTTTCCCTCCATCTACTGCCATCCTTCTTCGTTAACTAAAAGCATCAAATCAAAACTGACAATGGAGTCTTCTCGGTGCGTCTAAGCCTCACGCAGCTGCTGTTACAGATGTTTCCTCTTATCAGTAATACCATCTATCTTTATTTCACCACATTCTTATGGGTAATTAGATTTCCACGCAGAGACGTATCAGGTAAACTGAAATTATTGACGATGCAAACATGGGCAGTCATTCTGAAAGTGATTCATGTGCGTTTCTGAAATAACCTGATACTGAAATGAGATCTGTTGCATTTTGCATGAGGAAAGCCTGGACGTCCCTGACTCAACAAGATTAGAGGGCTCCATCTCATACAGGGATTTATTACGGAATAAAACCTTCATCACAGATGCAGGAACATGTAAATCCAGCTCATGTGTTCGTGTGGCCGAACTCGCGTAGCACCAGTCGGGCGGGGGAACATCCATAAGCGAGCGGAGGCTTATTCAGTTAAAGAAGAAGCAAAAATGACTGCATCTGTAACTGCTGGGTGGTTATGTAAGAGCTCCTGTGGTCCAGTCGGCCCCTCCTGCTGTGCTTGCCAGGCATTGTCTAAGCCCGATGTGGAGTGGGAGACGCCATGGCTGCACCCGGATGAGGAGTGCGTGCACCAGCTACAAACAGCACAGAGCAAAGCATGACCTCAGGAGACAGCATTAAGTAATCTGGACCCAATCCAGTGCTTTTTTTTTTTTCTTTGAAAAGACTCCTGTTACCCATTATAATCCCGAAGCCCATGCTCTGCACAGTTTAACCCGGATTAGTGATTGATTCTCAGGAAGGGGACTATAGATAACATGCCACATGAGAGCCCCAGAATGAAACCGCTTTTCTCAGGGATGGTAAATCTGACACCTGCCTCGCGGAGAGCGCCATTTGAGTACCGCTCTGTTATTAGGCACCAAATACTTTGTACTCTGCACTGCCGTGCAGCGAACACTAACAGCAAACACATCTGCAGCAGAGGATGCGATGGAGCGTGCCAGACTCTGCTGGACGGTTGTTTGCTTACGTCCTGTCAGAAAGAGCTTCTTCAGAGAACGCCGCTAAAACTGTACGGCAGTTTTAGGAGCATGGGCGTTACTATCACGCCATCCTGTGTGGCAGGTCGTGTTTTTTTTTACTGTTGTGAAGCCGGAGGCTGAGAGAGTCCGCCTCATCGAGCGTCCCATGCGACAGGCATGACTGACAGGCACCATGGCAGCGTTATGGCCGAACACCTCCCTTTACACAGCTCGCAATCCTCACAATCCCAGGCATATGCACTGCTCTGCTGCACACACACACACACACTGCGTGTTCTACTGCTCAAGCAATTAGCTCTTTATTCTTTAGTTGACTGAGTTTGATTGTGTGAGATTTTTCAATTTTATTGTCAACAAACTGTATTAAAAAAAAACAACTAAAACAAAGAATGTATCTTTCTTACAGGGTCCCACAGTCGGATATACGCTATGCGGCCAAAAGTGTTGGGCCACACCTCTTAATCTTTGAATCCAGGTGTTTGATTCAGTCCCGTTGCCACAGGTGTATAAAATCAAGTATCTAGCCATGCAGTCTGCCTTTACAAACATTAGTGCAAGAATGGGTCGTTCTAAAGAGCTCACGTAACTCCAGCGTGCTACTGTAATAGGACAGCACAAGTATTCCGCCATCAGCTGTAAGTGATGTTATTGCAATGTGGAAGTCGCAAAGTGACAGCTCACATGAAGTTACAGAGCGGGGTTGTCGAGTGCTGAGGCACAAAGTGCATAAAAGTTGCAGCGTTCCAAACCTCCTCTGGCATTAACATCAGCACAAAAACTGTGCTGGAAGCTTCATTGGCGTGGACAAGCCTTACGTCACCTAGAACAATGACAAGAGTGGGGTGGAGTGGATCAGTCTTCTGTGAAGAATTGCACTTTTCTATGTGGCAGTCAGACAACTTCTTATTAATGCCTGTGGATTTATAAAGGGATGTCAAAAAAGCTCCTGTAGGTGTATTGCATAGGTGGCCCAATACGTTTGTCTATATAGCGTGTTATTCTTGTGTGCCTGAACAAAAGTTATCCACAAGCCTGATGAAAACAGAATGAGAACAAGTAAAAAATTCTCTTTAATTTGATTTCTACTGCTCTAGGCATGACTGGAGATTAAAGCTTCCAAACACAAACAAATACATCTGGTGTCAACAAATGTTTCCTCACTTATGGTTAAAAATCTATAAGCAAGTACAAAAATGACAGTTACCTACGTAAACCATTATTCTGAAATGACAAATTAAAATTACCAGCTAAAAGTGCTCATGTGTTTTTTCTAAACTGACACTCACAGGCAGTCATCAAAACTTAAATTTTTTTAAAAATATCAAGTTAAATAATTTAGTTGTTGCCATCTTGTTTTTTGAAATATGCGAGGCAGATGTGACACTTTGCGCACCCATCCAGCAGCCACTTGATAATCACAAGGCAGGCCTACCCTAAAGCAAACCTTAACTGAACCTCTATTTTACTCTAAACGGGGCCATAAATTACTAAATAAATATCATCTTTTATTCAGTAAGACTTCAAACTAGTGACTGAGACCATAAATTCATGAGGAAAGTGTTTCCCAATGTCATAAATCAAGTCAGAAGTAGGGCCCTTTTCTCACAGACTTCCATGCAATCTGATGTGTTAAATGCAACTTGAAGAGTTGCCCCCTGCTGGCCATTAGGAAGAATACAGGTAAGAAGCGATTACACACTGACTTCACTTTTGTCTGTGGCTAGACTGAATAATGTAAATAGACAAAATGATTTTAAAAAATTCTCATGTAACTAAGCTACATTCTCAATTGCATTTTGAGAGAAATATATTTTCTCTTCGAATATGTTTCACAAAAATGTTTGTAATCAACAGATCTGTTGCATTTGTGTCCCTGCTTTTCTTCTCCTAGTCATATGAACATAAATTATTTGTATTCGTCAAGCTGCTATAGAAGCTGTCTCACATGGGTTTCATTTAACCTAAATTATGATCTTTTCTGAACCTGATACATAGTCTTGAGGCAAAACCTAACCAACAAGCAAGTTGAGCCCAGTAGTCTCTCCTTGCTGAGCTTTTGGCCTTTCAAACTGTAAGATAACTGTAAGGAAGTGCATCTGGGATTGCAGTTTATATGCATGGAAATATAATTTTTAAGAGAAATATTTGTTCGGAATCAGTCCCACATAAGTTACACTGTCATGCTGCTGGGACTCTGTAACAAATGTGTACTAATCCTCAGCTGTAAATAGCCCCAAACAAATGCACCATTTAGTCCAGTGTGATTAACATTTACTGGAATCGACAGGGACCATCTGTTACTGAGCAAATTACTGAGCCTTTTGTTGGCAGTAAGAAAAACATGAACAGATTTATGGCTAATTCATGGTTTCACCTCAACCACATCGACCTCTGGGCACGGAAGTGCAGTTCCTCTACTGGCCACTTGAGGCTGGTTCCAAAAGCAAGACTCCCAAGTTAAAATGTCCAACTTTATAGTATTAAACAAAAGGTTTGCAGCCTGCGACAAAAACAGTTTTGGTCTCTATAGCTAATTTCCCCTTTTATAACAACTCATATTAATTTATTGTGACCGCTACAGTCCGTCTAATAAGATTAGGGTTCAGTTTTGTTGAGTGAAATTCTAGTGTTTTATTAGTCTGTTACTTAGCACTAATTATCAAGTATCTGCGTCCGCACTCTGCGTCTGTACAGTTTAAGGATACAGTTTGCTAATACCAGATATCTTCGGACTCCACCCTCCCAGGCAAATATCAGCACTTCTTCCATAAGGCTAAACTTGCCGATACTAAATTTAAAAGTCTATGATCTCCACAACAGTGTATGTGGGTAGCTTTCGTCAGCTGCCCCGTAAGATCAAAAATTTGCATGCAGTCGAAAATTTAAACACAGTCTGCCAGCTTGGAACCCCTTGTGCCTTCAGAATTGCCTTAACTCTTTGTGGAACGGATTCAACAAGGCGATGGAAACATTCCTCAGGGTTTTGGTCCGCATTGCTGCAGATTTGTCAGCTTCACATCCGTGATGAGGATGTTCCATCACGTCCCAAAGGTGCTCTGTTGGACTGAGACCTTCTGACTATGGAGGACATTTGAGTACAGTGACCTCATTGTCATGTTCAAGAAACCAGTGAGATGATTTGAGCACCAAACACAAGAGATGAACCAGTGTTGCATCGACACGTAACAGACAACTTAGCAAAGAACCAACTTCAAATCGTATCGTCAGGCCCATTATTACAAGCAACCTGTTGTAAACACACATAGTTTGTTCTCATTTCTTAAGTTGAATCTATGAAAACTGCCAAAGATAACACAGTTTGACGGGCATAAAATAATATTTTTTCACCTACAGCATAATTCCCAAAAAGCTGAAAGCTGAAACTTTGGCATATCTCTGCATGCTGTGCAGTTTGATCTTAAAAAATAAGGAAACTGGACAAGTGGAGGACAGAAGAAGAAGTGTTAGGTCTAAAAACTATCCAGAGCAGATGACCTGTATCTGAAAGTCACGTCCTGAAGAAATCGGAAAAAATCAGGCAACGACCTGACACAGGACCTGAGAGATGCATCTGGACCTTCAGTTGATCCACTTACTGTTAACCAGTAAGTTACGGAGGACAAACCTGAAGGCAGAGACCCAGAAACAGGCAGCAACTGAAGCAAAGGCAGAGCATCTCAAGGGAGGAAACACGGCATGTGGCGATGTCAGTGCGTTCCAGACTTCAGGCGCTCACTGACTGCAAAGGGTTTTCATCCAAGTATTAAAAACAATCCTGATATTTTAAATGATGTTAGTTTGTCCCATTACTCTGGAGCCTCTGAAAACGGGAGGCTGTGTATAAAAAAATCTCTGTAATTCCTAAACAGTTAACACAATTATTTTGTTAAACCCCTTGAATTAAAGCTGAAAGTCTGCACTTCAGCCACTGTGATGATGTACAGAGGTAACATTAAAAAAAAAAAAAACACGCCACCGTCCCAAAACTGATGGGCTTAACTGCAACATTAGTGGCTCCGTGTTACGTGTTATTTTGGGTTTTGTGACGATTGCGCTTCACCAGTTAGTGACCTTTGCGGGCTAAAGCGGTTAACAGGGGGAAAAATATTCAGCTCATCAAATACTGAGACGAATCAATAATGAAAATAATGGCTGAATTCGCCGCCTGCGCTTTGGCCATCTGGGCATGCATTGGGAGCCGTAGGTGCCATGATGTCAGTAAAGGGATTCCTCTCCACCTCTCACTCTCTTCCCCTCTGCTTCTCTGCCTGTGTGTGTGTGTGTGTGTGCCAGCTCCCCAAGGTGCCCGTTCTGTCAGGCTGTAAAGTGCTGCAGTCACCTCCACGGGGGCACAGAGGGGTCCCTCTGCTGACACACACACACACACACACACAAGGTGGCACTTACTGAGCCTCACACTGGCACACAAAGTCGAGAGCCCAACTTTTACACCGTGAAAGCACTAATTCGTACCCACGTTCCCACATATTGCCGCTTGAGGAGGATGACGCACTAGAAAATAAAATCGCCAGCGTGAACCTAAAGGTGGATGAAGGGTTGTTTTTTTTTGAGTCGCTGCAGCGAGGCCTCGCTGGAGCGACGCAGCTTTTGAGTCACTCTGAGGGAACGCGGGCTTCAGAGCGTTTCCACTTCCCAGAAAAAGAGCAGCCCCGTCCCGTTCGGGGTTTGTTTTTTTTGTTTTTTTTCTCTAAACACGTCACCCTGGGAGTAAATGTCCAGGATGAATCACTCCTCAGGAGGTATCCCCCCTGCTCATACGACGAGCCTCGGGTGGGCAAAAATAGCATTTACGCTAGAAGATTGATTGATATCTCCAAGCTGAAAATGCTTACTATATAAGGGAATGTGGGTTGTGTGTGGATTTATACACACTGTAAACAGACAGATGTGCTGCAGGCATTTGTATTCTGGTCTTTTTATATTCTTTAACTCCTCATCTTCATTCAGCAATGACTGGGGAGACCATCATTATAAATTTATGTTGTGCAGCCAAACGTTATAAATTCGAGCACAAAATTCCTAGAATTGCAGGGAGCATCAAGGCGGCATCCACAAAGAAATCTGACATTTAATAGAGCAGAGCAGCTATAAAAATCTCAAGGCAAAGAGGGAGAATCTGCCTGACTAAGAATAAGTTGATGCTTCAACTAAAGGAGGCCACTGGCTGTTTATGGGTTGATCGTGGACTCGTGATGACCTGTATGTAAAGCAGCGAGGCTTTTTGTGGCTTCCCTGCATGATGACACCAACACTTGTCCCTCTCCCATTCTAACATCTGACTCACTGGCTAATTCTATTTCTGCCTGTCACTTAAAAGCATCTAAAGTAGAAAAATCCATCACTTTGTAACCATTTCACTTCGAAACAGGGAGCAGGTGGAAGAGAGCCTGGGGAGGTGGAGGTATGCACTGGAGAGAAGAGGAATGAAAGTGAGTAAAAACAAGACAGAAAACGTGTGTGACTGAGAGACAGGTAGGTGGAAAGCTGAAGAAGAAGTGAAAGTGGATGAGTTCAAATACCTGGAGTCTTGTGCACTGTCCAAAGCAACGGACAGAGCACAGGAGAGGTGAAGAAGAGAGTGCAGGCAGGGTGGAGTGGGTGGATGCTTTGTGAAGAAAGGATAGCAGCAAGAGTGAAAGGGAAGGTTTACAAGACAGTAGTGAGACAGGCTATGATGTGACCAGGATGGACAGGATTAGAAATGACCCCATCAGAGGGACAGTTCATGTTGAGTGGTTTGGAGACAAAGTCAGAGAGGCAAGCTTGAGCTGGTTTGGACATGTGCAGAGGAGGGATAGTGGATATACTAGACAAAGGATGTTGAAGATGGAGCTGCCAGGCAGGAGGAAGAGAGGAAGACCACAAAGAAGGTTCATCTATGTAGAGAAGGAGGACTTGAAGAGGTCCGGTGTGGGATAGGGTGAGATGGAAACAGATAAGCTGTTGTGGCAACCCCTAACAGGAGCAGCCAAAAGAAGAAGAAGAAGACGAGCACTACAAAAGTTCAACCACTAGCTTAGCTCAATGACCAAAGCAGCTCTTTGTGAAAAAAATAGTAATTTCTTCAAGGT
>VUQH01021834.1:3217-31595 GCA_015106775.1 Etroplus canarensis | reverse complement strand
ATTTTTGCCCCCCCACCTCAACCCCCCCCCCCCCCCGGCCGGCCGAGCCCTCCCCCACACACAGTTAACTGAAACCTCCTGCACCCACAGGGGGGTTTTGGGGGTATTGTCATTCAGGTAGAGACCTCACCAGAGTAGAAAAGATGAGAACCACCTTGTTTTTGATATGCACTGCTTGCTGCTTGTGCTCCAGAAGGCAGGTCCCCTGCAACACTGAAACAATGAAATGCCCGCATTACAACAAACACGCAAACAATTCCAACAAAAAGGAAGAATGTCGCAAAAGGACTACATTTTCCCCCTTTCACACTTTAGTATTAATCAGTTACGAGTGATGGAATAAAAATTCCAACTGAAATGATCATTTAGAAAAAACAAAACTTTAGTATACAAACGGGCTTTCAGTTCCCGATGAGCCTCTATGCTGAAGCTAAAAAAATTTTAATTCACAGTTTTTACCCCCTGATTTTGGATCACATTGCCCTGTGGTTTCTGTGAACTTCCTTGTGCAACTCTTGTTACATAAGCTGAGGTGACACTAATAAATAAATGGTGTCGTTATCAGGTTTCAACAGCCTGAAAGGGCTATTCTAGGCATGGCCTGAATAGAAACATAGCTGTGCATTTCTCTGAGTATTTCATAAAGCAAAGATGCAGCAGCTTTTTCATCTAAGAAAGGAAGCGCTGAAACACAGAAACAGAACACACGGTCTGACCAAAACTGTGGCCACCAGCTTGTTTTCAAAAGTGTGTGTAGCTTCTGAGCGCCTCTTCAGTAAAAGAGCTCAATGCATTAATGATTCACGTGACTCCCGGGTCAGTTAATCATTTTGATGATCGTCTGCTTTAACGCTTAATCAAGGCTGATGATTAACTCAAAAGTGTTTTTCCAGTCACGCCAACCTTCCTTGACTTTTTGAGCATGAGTGAGTGGTCCATAGATGTAATACAGAACAAACAGGCTCATTTTTATATGATAAAGTTAGCCTCTTCTAATAAACTTGAACAGATAGTACTTGCAGTTACAAGAGATTCAATCCTTTGATATGATATCGTATCAATAATGCATAAATTTCAAGGTCCAGTGGGAGAATCAGTTGGGTGTCACTATGAAGTGTGTGGGGATAGACATCCCAACCAAGAGAGCTGCTGTCTGCTACATGATCAAGAAACTGGAACATTGTGTTTGAGGGCTTGAGTTAATGAGAATGTGAGGTTAAATACTTGGGATCAACCATCCAAAGCAACAAACAGCACAAGAGAGGTGAAGAAGAGAGTGCAGGCAGGGTGGAGCGGGTGGAGACGAGCGTCAGGGGTGCTTTGTGACAGAAGGAAAGCAGCAAGAGTGAAAGGGAAGGTTTACAAGATAGTAGTGAGGCCTGCTGTGATGTATGGTCTGGAGCCGATGGCACTTACAAAAAGACAGGAGGCAGAGGAGGTGGCAGGATTGAAGATGTGGAGATTTTTGCTGGGAGTGACCAGGATGGACAGGATGAGAAATGAGTACATCAGAGGGACAGCTCAGGCTGAGAAGCCTTTGTCAGGACCTGTCTTCTCAGAGGCAACAGTTCAAAATGCACGCCCTATGGGTGAGGACCTTGGTCCTAACTGGAATCTCCCAGCAGAAAGCCCAACACTGCTGGGTTGGAAGCCCACTGAAGTTACCCCACAGTCACGGATAAAAATGGCAGGGAACAGATTTCTCCAAGTGACCACTGCTAACACATCAGAAATATATACTGACTTCTATTTCTCATCCAAAGCACATTTCAAAAGCAGCTCAGGACCTGTCCTTCCAAATGAAGGGTCCAATTCATGCTCTAAGGCCCCGGAGGGAAACTCCCAGCATACACCGCTGCGTTGCGTTCGCGAATGTAATACTACCTTTATTAACGCAGTGAATCATGTTAAGTCTCACCATAGTTGTTATAAGTAATAACTTTGTTATTAGTTAGTATTCTGAGAGTTTCGGTGTGTTTTATTGACATTTGAGGCTGAAGGGACTTTGCACCGTGAGTAAGAAGCGGCACACCTGTAATAACACCCCCGGGATGTAAAGTGTGCGTGTTCTCACGAGAACGACGCGACGTTCCCGCGGAACACCTGGCGATACTTCGGGACAGCGGATGGACGGAGTCTATAGACGATAATTCGCATTTTTTGACAGTTTTGGAGACGCTTTTTTTCTCGCTTTGGAGACCTCCGCTGGTTCGTCGGGAGCAGCGCAGCGACGTCGCCGCCCGGTGTGACGCGTGTTCCTGTGACGCGCAGAAATTTTAAACTCTCGTCCTTCTCAGTGATGGCGGCTTCGTTTCGTTCTCTCCCTGCAAGCTGTAACAACAAATGGTACTTCACCCGGCAGCAGATCGACAACAGCCCATCTCGGCGAGCTGGACTTGATCCCGACAAGGAGCTCTCCTACAGGCAACAGGCGGCGAACCTGCTCCAGGACATGGGACAGCGGCTCAATGTGTAAGCTTTTGTCGTGAGACGCCGCTAGCTCGTTAGCTCGCTACGCTTTTAGCTTCTCCCCGAGCCGGCTCGGGCGAGGAGCGTGGCTGGGGTTGTTTTGTTTGCCGCCGTTGCGTTTAGCTCGACGGTTTCTCGTTTGTTTTTGCCTTTCGCATCTGTTTGGCAGAGAAGGTTGTGCTTTTACGAGGTAATTTTTAGATTTTAAGCTTTATCCGAGAGCGGCGTAGCGGGTTAGACCTGGGCCGCGGAGGCCTGTGTGTGGTCGGCGGGCCTCCGGGACGTTAGCGCGTCACTTTTAGTAGATATCAAGAAAGAAATAACGTAGGGCGGAATAGCGTTTTAACACCGGGAACAGAGTGCCGTATTGTGTTTCACAATTGTGATAACACGACGTTCTAGTTGTGGAAAGTGCTGTTTTGAAGTGCTTAAGAATCTCATTCCGGCTAGCATCAGGCTAATGTGTTGTGCTAGCTCGGGCTTCAACTTTGTTATTCCGTGGCTGAAGTGAGGGTTCCTGTTTCCAGCTCCGTGTTTACATGTAGACAAATGATATCATACATGCTCGCACTGTGTAGTCATTACAGGTGTTTTAATGTGACCCTGCTGTTTTCCTGTTTTCCAGCTCCCAGCTTACAATCAATACAGCCATTGTGTACATGCATCGCTTCTACATGGTCCAGTCATTCACCAGATTCCACAGAAATGTAAGTCATGATTTCCTTGCTCGTTTCGTGCGGCTGTTTGCACCAAGGCTGGGCGGAATGGCCTAAATTCCACATCACGATCTAAATCATCAACACACAAATGTAGTTTTTACGCCAGATGCCCTACCTGATGCAGCCCTCCATGCCGAGAGGGTTTTTGTGTCCCCACCTGGAATCAAACCAGGGATCTCACTCTTGTGAGGCAAATGTGTAAACCACTGCACTATAGAGCAGTTTCTATAAATTAAATTAACTAATAATCTATATAATGATCAAATGGAAAGGACTGTTTCACACTTTGAAATGAGTGGCACTCATTTATATACAAAACAGGAGGGTCTGACTTGTTTTTTCATGGGCCACAAACCGCTAGTTCTGGGAAAATCAGTACAGTTTTGTATTGATACTAGAATACCAATAATTGATATCTTGTTATTGCATTTAAAAACTGAGCCTTTTTGTGCTAGAATAGTAAAATCCATTGTTTAGTTTTCAGTCTTCCTATGTAATTATGTATGTTTTCAAATTCTTCAGTTGCTGAAGAAGCAGCGTAACTTTTTGTAAAAGCTGTTCTGTTCGAAGTACTGGGTGTTTCAAAAAGATGGACCCAGTTTCAACGTGGTTTATTTATTAATAGCAACGTGGGAAGATTGCACAAAGTTATAAATGGTTAGCTGTGGTCTTTTAAAACTCTACGACCCGCCCTTTCATGTGGTAAACGTTTTATTCACAGGCAGTTTGTGGTAGCAAAGATATGGTGATTTCAAGTTGGGTCCTCTGTACATGTAATGGTACAGTACACCACATGTTTGCATTCAGTTTAGTTGGATGAGACTGTAACACACACAGGTCTGTTTTTTTTGTAGTTTGTGACAAGTTTTAATTATAGTGTTGGTCAGTCTGATATTGACCAAGTTTACCTTTGGGGATATAATTTGCACATGAAAAAGGTGGTAAATTGCAGTACATTTTATTGCAATACTCGAAACATTGCAAAATGTTCTGTTTAAAATCACAGTGATTTCATATCACGAGTTAGATGTTATGAGAATATCGTTCAGGGGGTATCTGGTGATTCCTGCCTCTAAAATCAACCCAATGGCATCTTAAATGGGCCAGATCAGTGAAACTTACTTATGGAGAAAAAGCTGTAAATTGTTTCCCTTACTTTTGGTGTCAAAATGTTTAACTACAATCCCTGAGATTTCTTAAGAAAAAGAAGAGCAATTTAAAAGAAATGCTAACCTGTGAGCACGGCTCATTGGGCTTGCGCTGTAAGAAATATAGGACTTATGCGGGTAAAAAAAACAAACACACATTCTGTGAAATCATGGAAAATGTCCTTTTTTACTGTGTAACCATCGGAAAATTCTGTTTTAAATGGCAAAAAAGCACTTTTGTTATTTGAATACTAAATAATAAATAATAAGGAAAAACAAATTTCCTTTCTTGATTTCTGTATTTGCGGTATGACAGATCGTGGGTTATGTATTTGTCAGTAAGAAGTCTGTAAAACTGATAAAAAAATACAGCTGAACGTCCACATTAATGCCCTCCTTATTTTCAAAGGCTATCCAGTGGACCAGAATGGACGCTTTGGCGGCCAGTTCTGGCCTGCAGGCCTTGTGTTTGACACCCCTTTTTTTTAGAACTTGTGGGCAAATACTTAAATAAGAATGAAATGTAAACAAATAAAATATCAATGTATAAAGTATGAAACACATTTAAAAGTGCAGCGCATTTTTGCTATATTTAAAACATGATTTGATTATAAAACAATGTGTCTAATGGTTTCAAATAGCTTTTAAATACACTTGTGATATTTATATGTTTAACTGACAAGTGAATTAGTGGCCAGAAGCATCTCTAGTAAACAGTATATTTTTCAAAAACCTGAAATAAATGATAAAGCAGAATATGAAACTATAGACTTTTTTTATTTCATCACCTGATATATATTGTCATATTGCACAGCCCTAATTTACACTTAGGATCAATTGACTAACTCATTTTGGGTCTCTCCTTGCTTCATCAGGTCATCGCTCCTGCCGCTCTGTTCCTGGCTGCTAAGGTGGAGGAGCAGCCCCGAAAGCTGGAGCATGTCATCAAGGTGGCCCACGCCTGCCTCAGTCCTCAGGAGCCTTCGCCAGATGTTCGCAGTGATGTAAGTATTTGGTCACAGTGTGTAAAGCGAGAATCTGGCTACAGATCTGAGTGGGCCACCTTATCAGTGATCAGCATCTTAGATTGCTTACAATAAGGCAAACAAGCTTTTGTCACTTGCATGTAACCTGACCATATTCACTCATTCAGGTCTTTTGTTTTGAGCTCTTGGGGCTGCTTTATAGATGGGTTGAGAGAGCAAAAAAGACATCTTAGCCTGTGTAGGTTTACAGTCATCCAGGCAATGTGATGTCTGTCAGTTGGAAAACTCGAGCATCTGTACTTGCTATGTAGCTTTCCTCAGTCCGTGACTAATCTGAAGGCTTCTTCAGCTCTAAAAAGAAAGGTGCCTCTACAGCATGTGTTTGCATGCCAGAAACCCAGCCTTAGAAAGCCTTTCAGATGAATTTTCTGAGTCACATAGTGTGTCCAGATGCTCTTGTTTGATGACGATTGGAGGCCTCCCAGTAAGTAACGTGCCTGTCCTCTCAACCTCAGGCCTACCTGCAACAAGCCCAAGACCTGGTCATTCTCGAGAGCATAATTCTCCAGACCCTGGGTAAGTATGGGAGGAAGAAACAGGTCCCTTGATTTCCTTCCACCTTGAATAAAGTTAACCTGGTTTATATCTTTTTACCATTTACCGTTTGCCGTTAGCAGCACCGCAAAATGCTTTATATTTGAAGTGCCCACTTTTACATTTCTTGTTGCAGCTTTTTGGTTTTTGTGTTTTATTGTTAAGATGTTGAATGAGGGATTTTTTTTTCCACCACCGATAATGCCATTGATGTTTTTCATGTTCAGGTTTTGATATTTTTGTCTTGTCCACGATGTTTTACCGTTAAAAACTGACTTACCACTACTTTGCGTGGTATAACACGGTGTTAATTTTCTGGTTTTCAGGGTCTTTGTTAATGTTACCTTTCCCATGGGGACTGAATCATGTATATAAGCTTGACTTCTGCATTTTATTTATTAATCTCTACCTACCTTTTGTCTCCGTTTTATTACAGCTTTTGAAATCACCATCGATCATCCTCATACACACGTTGTCAAGTGCACCCAGCTTGTCAGAGGTGAGCATCAGCTCCGCAATTTTGCTGAAATTCCTGCCAGATTTTGTTGTGTGGACAGATTTTAAGTGGTTCTCTTTATTCTGTTGTTGTTCCAGCAAGTAAGGATCTCGCCCAAACATCATACTTTATGGCCACCAACAGGTATGCTCACATCTCAATATAGAACATAGCTTATTATGTCTTTTTGTATAATCACTAGGTTTTCACTGAACGTTTGTTTAATCCTCTTGAGCGCACAACACTGATTGTCTCTTTTCCTGTTTCCGTTTTTGCTTTCTTTTTTTTTTTTTATCTGGACGTATCCTGCCATGTAGTCTGCACTTGACCACGTTCTGCCTGCAGTATAGTCCTCCTGTTGTGGCCTGTGTGTGCATCCATCTCGCCTGCAAGTGGTCTAACTGGGAGATCCCCGTTTCTACAGACGGCAAACATTGGTGGGAGTACGTCGATCCCAAAGTTACCCTCGAGCTGTTGGACGGTATGTGCAGTAAATGACCTTTAAAGTTAGTAAATTCCCATCTTAACGAAAAAGTCCAAAATCATTAAGAGATTGTTTAAGCTCTGATTTCACTTCTTCCTCCAGAGCTGACACACGAGTTCCTGCAGATCCTGGAGAAAACACCCAGCCGGTTGAAGCGAATTCGCAACTGGAAGGTACAGAGTTTACTCAGCTTCTAAAATCTCAGTATATTGCATGGACATTTTTATTGACTCTCTTTAACTATCTTTTTTCTTTATTTTTTCTTCAAGGCTGGAGGCCAAACACCAAAAGTCAAGCCGAAAGTCCAGGAGGAGGGCGACCAGAGGGACACCATGATCAGCATGATCTCTATGGCCTCGTCAGAGAGTACCGTGGCAGGCCTAATGAGTCTCTCTGCTCCACCGTCTGCCTCCTCGTCTGCAGGTGACAAGGACAGAAGTGCTTCTGGCAGTGCTCAGACTTGGAGTGGAAAAGGTCAAGCTGGAGCTGAGCAGCAGCCACAGCAACCACAGCAGCAGCCCAACCATGAGGTCCACGCCCCAGCTAAAGTATCCCTGAGTGAGTATCGCGCCAAGAACGCTGACGTCCTAGCTGCCCAAAAGAGGAAGCTGGAGAACATGGAAGCCAGCGTGAAAAGGGATTATGCCAATGCAGCGCAGGCTCTCATTGGCCAGCAGCAGAGGAAGGAGAAGCAGCAGCAGCAGCACCACCATCACCAGCAGTCCAGTTCTTCCGCCTCTGATGTGTCCAACCCCTCACCCATTATTCTTAAAATCCCCCTGGAGAAAGACAAGCACGACAGGAACTCTCTAAAAATGCGTTTCCCCATTGCTGGAGGAGGAGGAGGAAGCAGCGGACACAGCAGCAGCGCTCGAGGCCAGGATCCAGACATCAAAGTCAAAATCCGAGTGCCTGAGAAGCAGAGGGGGAGTTCAGGAGAGGATGGTAAGAGCAGGGACAAGCACAGGGAGCGGTCTAACCACCACCACCATCATCACCATCACCACCACCATTCCTCCTCAAGTAGTGCCTCGCTTTCCTCGTCACATAAACATTCGTCCAGTTCCAGTGGGGCACTGGGAAGCAGCAAAAAAACACCAAGTGACTCCTCTAGATCAAGTTCCTCATCTTCATCTGCTTCACGCAAGAGGACACACTCCCAGGATCCTACAGCAGGATCGCACCCACCCTCTAAAGTGAGCAAGTCCTCCCGGAATCCCTACCCGCTACCGTCCCTGTCTTCCTCTTCTGGACAAACTTTGGGTCATGGTTCTGACATTCTCCCCAATCTGGGCCTTCCCCACCACCAAGGAAGCTATTCGCACAAAAGCGATAAAACTGACACTAATGGACACAGTGCAGCAGGGGGAGCCCAGTCTAATGAGTACCAAGATACTTTTGAGATGCTAAACTCTCTGCTGAGCGCGCAGGGGGTACAGCCATCTCAGCAGTCGATGTTTGACTACAGATCTCAGTACGGGGACTATCGGTACTCTGGCAGCTCCAGAGGAAACAACCCTAGGCCCCCACCCCTGCCCACAGAACCACCTCCCCCACTGCCACCCCTGCCCAAATGAGTTTCTGGTCAGGAGACCACATCCATCATGTACATTTTACTTGACATCTTAAACATCCGTCTTGTTACATAAAGTATTGTATGATATTTTCCAGCCACCCGACATTTTTATAGTCTTCAGTGTGACAGCAATGAAATGTAGTGGGGAAGACAAATGGGTTTTTATCATGTGCTCCTGGGGCAATAATGGTATTTGCAAAATGTGAGGAAAAAAAGATTTGCAAGAAAGTGTAGATAGTTCTCTCTTTTTTTTTTTTTTGATCAAAGGATGTAACAAGAAGACTGATTTAGAGGATGTCCGTGTGTTTGTGGAAAGATTTCCATCACATACCTGCTAGGACTTCTTACCAGTTCTTTTTATAATGTTTTTATAGGGTGTTATTTATTGATTGAATGCTTTTAAAAAAGAGAAAAAAATCCCCTTTTCTACCTTTTTTAGGGTTTATCCTCTATTCTTTTGGAGCAGAGGGTCATTTCTTTAAGACTGTACAGCCTAGTTAGAGTGCATGTCTCCAAAGCCATCGTTTCAATATATTTTTTACGTTTAGTACTTTATTTTCCTTTTTTTTTTTTTCCTAACAGCCATAACCTCTAAGGAAACAGTGGCTTCATCCATGGCGTTTTATTTGCTGTGTTATTTTGTGATTGAAAAGAAAATGTTTTAAAAAATGTTTAAGATAAACATTGGAAAAGTTATATTTGCAAATTTGCAAAAAAAGATGATGTAAATTAGGAAACTTTTATTTTTTAAGTTTTTAGGTCTTGCAGTCATTGTTTTAAATGGTTGTAAAATAGTCATAATTCAGTTCTTGAATGAATACACTAAGTTCATACCAAGAGCATTCATCTGTTCACAAATGGTTGAAACATATCTATGTCACAATGAAGGAAATGCCAACAAAAAAGAGAATCTGGAGTTTTGGGGGGGGGTTAATGATTTTATTTTTCTTGTCATATTTCCTCAGGAGGTCCAGTTTTTAGGGCGATCACAGCTAAATGCAAATAAAAAGAAATGAGCATCATATATGGAAATATATAATTTTCGGCAGTGTTTGTATCAGCCACTGCCACACAAGAAATCAAATCAGGAAAAAAAAAAAAAACACTTTTTCAGGCTTGTGGAGACCCTATTGAGCACAGTATACAACAGAGTTTTAACACAGTATAAAAGCTTAATCATAGCTCATCTGTTTTTATTGTATTCATGGGGGTGTTTTAAATCTGTAAACCCTAGTGTGTACCTGTCAGTTCACTCTGGTCTGATTTTAATGGTGTTAAAGTTGTCTTTCAAATCCATTCCTTTGAACTAATTTGGTGAATATTTAACTTGAGAGAGTTTTGTTATCCACCCACATGCCATTAGTCATGAAATAAATGTTTGCATGTGTTCTGTAATTGTCTAAAATCATATGACAAGCAGGTTATCGATATACCTCCACTTCTTGAGCATGAAGTCCAAGACCGTCTAATTAACCCGAACTGAGGAAGAGTAGCAGAAGAGGTGTTATTTGTTGGCAACTGAACTGCCTGTACATTTGTTTCAAATAAAGCTTTATATGGGTTTAATTGTCTAGTATTATTGCTCTTATTTTACAGTAATGCAGTCCAACAAATCAGCCATACGACTGTAATTATTTTTGTCCATATTTTGAAAATGTGCTTGAAAAGAAAAGCTTCTTGCTCAAGCAGCAGAGGTTTTAATATTTTTGGTTGTAACAGGGAAACGGTAAATGCACTGAATATTTATCTTGGTAGGGTTGCCTACAATGCAATTGACAAAGTGTTACATGTATAATGGTTAGACTATTAGATTTCCTGATGTATAATTGCCACTTTGAAGAAACATTTTATTTGATCTGAGCGAAGCTTCCAATCTGAGTATTACCATCATGCTGTGAGAAAGCTACACAAAAAGGACACATTTCATATGGAAACCCATTTTTTCAGAATAGAAAAACGGACGACACTCATGCAACCTAACAATGCAAAAATCATATAGATACAATAAATTTCATGTGTTTTCATGTCTTGGTGTTTTCAGTGACACTCAGGTCTGGGAAAAAAATGTTTCGAGATTTCTTTGTTTCCATTAAAAATTTGTGAACACTGTTCTTTTTTGATATAATGTGGTTGCTTTATTCTCAAAGTCAATAAAAATATTTTAAGAAAACACTGCTTTCATTTCTTTTTTCAAATAAATTAGCTATATTACCTATCACTTTTTCTCTCTCTCACACACACACACACATACAGTATGTGACAAATAAAGCTTATGTTGCTGGAGGCGTTTATAGGGTCCAGGGGGTGGCCCATGCCAGCATTACTATGAAAAATTAAAAGTATTTTTTAGAGTTAGATTGTTTAGATATAAACACATAAAAACAAGTTTGCTGCCGTTATCGATCTCTTTTGATCAGTAAACAATAATGTACACTCACTGGCCACTTCATTAGATGCAACTTGTTAATGCTGGGTTGGACCCCTTTTGCTTTCAGAGTCTCAGTTCTTTGTGGCGTAGATTCAACAAGGCGCTGGAAACATTCCTCAGACATTTTGCTCCATATTGACGTGATAGCATCACGACTTTGCTGCAGATTTGTCAGCTGCACATCCATGATGTGAACTTCCGGTAACTTTTCTGTTATTAGTTTGAATGCTGAAATTTCAGATTTATATTAATTTGAATATTTGGAAAAATTTTTAATTTCCTTTCTTAATTTCTTCCTTTGATGTGTGACAGGCAATGGGGTATATAATTGTTGGTAAGAAGACTAAAACTGATGAAAATACAGCTAAAGTTCCAAAATTTATGACCTCCTTATTAGAGATCTACATTTTCCAAAGCCACCCAGTGAGGCAAATTGGACCCTCTGGCGACCAGTTCTGGCCCATTAGCCACATGTTTGAAACCCTTTCACACCAACGACAGCGCACTGAATGACCCGTCTGTTGAGCTCCTGAAGTTTGAAGATCACACCACAGTCACTGAGTCTGCATACAGGCGGGAGGCGGAACAGCCAGTCCAAAACAACTTGGAGCTCAACACGTTCACGACAGGACGTCTCGCTACACAAGCATCACACCTTGTTGCTGTTGTTGTTGTTGTTATTTATTACTAATTTTCTTGCCTCATTCTTGCCCTTGTTTTAAGTGTAGTTTTTTGAGAGTACAGCAAACACGCATCACCAGAGCCAAATTCCTTGTGTGTGTTGACACACTTGGGCCAATAAATCTGATTCTGTTCCAGAACAATTTCCCACTGAACTGGTTACCTGAGAAAAGAAATGTACGGCGTGTTTCAAAATGTAGACCTGATTTGAAATCACTATATCTCTGCAACCACGAACCTCCCGTGAGTGAAACATTTACCACACCAAAAAGCAGGGCATAGAGTTTTAAAAGACCGCAACTAACCGTTTGTAACTTTTGCTATTAAGTTTATTAGTTTATTAGTATTAGTTCGTATTAGTATTAGTTAGTTAGTATTATTAGTATTAAATATTGCTATTAAGAAATATACCGCAGTGAAATTTGATCCATCTTTTTGAAACACCCTGTGTTTCTCCTTGCATGTTATTTTTAAATAAATACATTAACATTACACTTGTCCTTGAAAGTAAAGCACTTTTTTGTCAGTATTAGGAGGTGTTTATATTTAGTACTGCTTTGTTACTGTTCTGTTTTTAATAATTTAAATAGTTTTTTTTTAAAGGCCTAAGTAATTGGGTTGTACATGACCCATGAACTCAGATGAGCGTAACACCCTATGGTGAACATGTACATACATAGGGTGGGTGCCACTTTAAATGGCGGCTAGATTGGCCAATGAACTGCCTGACGCAGGCGCTCCGGCCAATCGGATCCCTGAGTGGGCGTGGTTAGTTGCTGTGACAGCGCCTGTGGCAGTTATCGGGGAATGCAGGAAAATCGACACAGCAGTTGATCTCCGGGAGGCTCGTTGGATCGGACGTATGAGAAAGAGGGTAAGAGTTTACAGTCAGTAAAAAAAGGGATATGTTGATGTTGTAGGCATCCTAAGCGGGTCTTTGGTATTGTGGAATACGGCTGCGTTTTGATACCGAGCAGCAGAGCTCGTATCTGCGCTGCAAATGGTGAAAATTAGCAGTTAGCAGCCATTAGCAGGCGTTAATCAAAGATGGCGACCGTTGCGGCTGAAGGGGTGACGCACTAACCAGAGGCGGGCAGAAGCTCGGAGTGGCGCCCGGTTAGAGTTCACTCATGACCCGGAGAGGTGCTTTTCTACTAGGTTTATATCGTGAATAAAAGGAAAAGCTTCCTCTTTTGCGTTGGCTGGTCTCATTGCTCTTAGACTGCCTTCGTTTTGTTTGCGTTATTTATTTATTTATTTATTTTATTTACAAGGTTTACTGAAGTTAAATCAGCAGCAGCTCACATGCCGTTCATGCTAGTAAATAATATGAAAACATTGCGTTTTATCCGCTTTCTGTAAGTGTAGATACTAATGCGGCTGGGTATATGAAATCTTGCGTTTGTACTTCTTGTTTACTTCAGTCGTTTATTTCCTGACTTCATTTTGGGATTAATGGGCTACAAAAAGACTCGAGTTTGTGTAAATTCCTACTCTTCTGCTGCCTTCCATATTAGCTGTTAATTTTTCTTGACTGCTTGTACAGAAGTCAAGATTTTTAGGTTAATATATAATGAATACCGGACAGCAATTTAGAATCAGAATACTTTATTAATCCCATTTATGACACTTGAGAAGCTGAAACTAGGGTTAAGTTTGTAGTTGTGGTTTCAGAAATATCTGAAGTAATAATTATTTTAACCTATTACAGGCTAGTTTCATGGACTTGAGCTTTATTTGTCACGTCCACTAATATTCATAGTACACCATGCAGTGAAATGTGTGTTTGTACTTGCATTCAGTTACAAGGTGTTCATTAATAAATAGACAATGAGTATAGAAGATAGTATAATAAAATATCACTATGTTTTAGAAAATGTACTTTGCACATTGCCACTATGTACCTTTAGCTGCTCCTTGTACAGTGTTTACCACAGTGGATTAAAAGGCATTGGTAATTTAGCAGCCGTATGCCCTTCCTGATGCAACCTTCCATAGTGAGAGGGGCTTGTATCCCCACCTGGAATCAAACCGAGGACCTTTTGTTTGACAGGCAAATGTGTAAACCACTACACTATAGGGACAGCCAGAAGAACAATGTCCAGTATGTTAAGATAATGTACAGTAAATGTATAATACCATTAACCCTAGTACTGTAGGACCGCAATATATTGATGTCCCAGATAAGGTTCGTGTACTGCTGCACTTCCGGTGTTTCATTCACTGCTGGTCGTCTAGCTGAACGTGTAGCTGGCAGTACTAGGGTTAAAACATCTTTTATTGCCCTTTCATTGCTTTTCTAGACTCCCTGTTGTGTATAAGAGCTCAGAACAACAAAACTGTGTGTAGTAACTGAATAATGGCGCCTTCAAAAATTTTTTTGTCATGTTAATGCAATCAATGATAGAGCGAGAATGAGAAGGTCTGGCTCCTCCTTTCTGTGAAAGACAGCTTCATCTTTTAAATAATATTACATGCGAAAAAAGGTGTTAGTGTAATTATGAATGGGAAAACAATAAACGTGTAAGTTTGGAAAGATGGATTCGTCCTCATGTACATTACAGTGGTTTGGTCCACTTCCTACCATTCCCTAACTCCCTCAGTTTGCAAACTGGAAATAAAGGATGTGTGAGAAACTGTTATTTACTTGTATAACCCAGTAAAGATTTATAGCTGTAACTAGATTATATTTTATTAGGTCCATTAACTGCTGTTAATTCTTGTGCTATATTATTACAAGGCCGCTACATCTCCTGATAAGCTTTAATTGAGGGAGGAGGTCTGTCCACATTTAAAATCATTAAAACTAACACAATTTTCACATACTTTTTTCCCATTTTCATTTCCGATTTTCTGGTTTCTCATTAATTTTATTCCACTTTTGTAATGTTAACACTTTAAATTGTGTACTAATATGGTGATGGATGTTTGACTGTATTCTGATCCTGATTCCTCCTGGTTATACACCATATAGACTAAATTATTGGACTCGTTGGTTGGGGTTAAACTTTTTGTCATTTGTTCTTAATTTGTGATTAAACAGGCAAATAAGATATTTCTGTATGTAAATTTCTGCTGTGACTTTTCTTTAAGATAGGTTTAATATTAGTTTATATGTAGTTACTGTGCTGCAACCCTTCATATTACTTAACTAAGCTATTTTTTTTTAATAATCAGTTATTTAGAACCCAAGACTTTTTGTTTAATCCATAAAAGGTAAAGATTAAACAGCATTTTTGACATTTGAGCAGCTGAAACAAGAGTAGTAGAGTAGTAATAATAACAATAATCTTTTGAAAGGCTAGTTCCTACCAAAAAACTTGCTGAACATCTCAAAATGCTTTTGTTTATAAAATGTACAAAAACAACAAAAAGCCCATTGTATTTCCCCAAAGTATCAATAATATATAATGTAAACATAAAGCCTCCCTGTTCAGCCTGGCTTTCAATTGAATATGTTTTATAGACTTCTTTACTTTTATTTTTATTCATTTTCTTAATTTTAAATAGTGTCTAGTTTTATTCTATTGTGTTGGGTTGATATTTTTTGTATTTATTTTATTTTACTTTAATTATTCTCTAAAAGAAAATCATTGTGCATCTCATTTTATCATGTTTTTTTATTTAATGTAGCCGTGTTTTGTATATTTTTAGTGGCTTTTATCTGTTTTCTAATTTTTCTCAGTTTTATTTCAGCAACGTTTATTGTACTTGTAGGGTATTTTACAATTCAGTTTGATTATTTTGATTTATCATTTTGTATTTTTTCATTTTATTCTTTTATTCATTCAAATTTAGGAATTTTAAAAATGTCTAAAACTATATATTAATATTCAGGATTTCTTTTAAATATATTTTTTAGAATTTTTGCTTTGAAAAGACTCAAGTTTTCTTTTTTGTTTACTTTATGGATTTATTAAAGTTTAATCTCCAAAAATTTTTTTCCCTTTTCTGAAAAAATTGTGAAATTTAAATGATATCAGATTCCAGTGACCAGTAATTAAAAGGAAAAGTTTCAGATGCCCACAACCAGTGAGGTTTTGGCTTTTTGTCTGAAAATAATTTTTTCAAGAAACTTGGTGATTGATTTTCTTTCAAGTTAATTTTTTTTTAGCTCAGTTAATTTATTTGTGTATTTTTGCAGACCAGAAATGAACAGGATAAGAATCCACGTTTTGCCGTCCAGTCGGAACCGGGTAACCCAGACAGCCCGACCACAGGAGCCCCAGGCCTGCTCCTTCACCCAGCGACCCTGCTCTCAGCCCCGCCTGGAAGGCCTGGAGTTCTGCATTAAACACATCCTGGAGGACAAGAATGCACCGTACAAGCAGTGCAGCTACGTCTCGGCTAAGAACGGCAAGCGCTGCCCCAATGCCGCGCCAAAGGCAGAGAGGAAAGATGGGTGGGTGGAGAGTCAGTTTTATCTGCTTTCCTTAATAGTTACCAAAAACTAAACCTCAGCTTTAGGGCTGTGCAATATGACCAGAATCTAATACCAATACAAGTTACCTCATATCACCATAACAGTCTGTGTCACAATATGGTACAGTTTTGTTTTTGTTTTTTTTTAACTTGATGAGTTAATAGTTTAGGTAATGACCTGATGGAAAACACTATTTCTTTTTACTATTTTAAATTATATACTAAAAAAAATGAATGGTACTCATTCATATGTGGTTATTTTTCTCTTATTCAGAACTTTTGGGTAAGTGTTTAATCAAGAATGTAAAAAAATATAGAATATTAATTTAGAAAATATAGAACATTTTTTGAAAACCAGTGAATACAGGCCTAACATAAATATTGGTGTATAAAAGAATAAATGTAAAGATGGAATTTTTCAAGTTTAAACAACTGTATAGCAGTAAATTAAGCCATGCTGGTATTCATGTTTCTGCCTCCATCCATGGTATGCTGCGTAAGACTGCAAATCTTCATCCAAACTATGAAAAAATACTGCTGTAAACAGCACGGATGTGCTCAAGTGGTTGCTCTTGGTAGTTGGGATCAGAAGGTTGGTTAAATTAATCATTCCTGTTTTATTCATTTAAAACAGCAGTTACCTGTTTGAAAGATGTTATGATGTCAGTAACCAGGGCTGCAGCCCCAACGGATGGCTCTCTCTCCCTGTGATGGGAAGTTGTAAATCACCGGTGGAAGGTAGACTAGCAGTGAGGGACAGATAGCAGTAACTGGAAGCAGCGTGGTACTGCAGAACTTTGACGTAGAAAATGAACGGGTCTGTTGGCTGTGTTAAGACTAAATTGACATCTAACCAAACATCTGAAGTGATGTGTAACCAAATTCTGCACTGACACGTGGAGCTGCTGCTAACACTGCTCAGTAAACTCATCTGACCGTGTGTGTGTTGTTAAAAAACGTGCCACACATTTCAGAGATGTTTAAAACACAATTTGATTATCAAAGAATGTGATTAATGATTTCAAATGGCTCTTAAATACACTTGCAGTGTTTGTATATTTCACCCACTAATGAATTAGTGGATCATCCCTAGTACACACTGTGTTTTGTGATGCCACAAAATAAACGTTAGAGCAGAATATGAAACAAAAGACATTTTTATTTTGTCATCTCACGCAACCCTGTTCAGCTTTAACTGCTGTGAATCTCAGTATACAAATTTTCAATCTCAGGAGAATAAGAGACATGATGAAAATCAAGCAATTTCATGACTCTTTTTTTTTACTGCCTGTCCTGCAGAGTGACCTTCTGTGCAGAGCATGCGCGCAGGAATGCCATGGCTCTCCGAGCTCAAATGAGAAAGACGTCCTCAGGTCCATCTCCAGAGTCGCTGTTATCTCAGCTTAGTGGATACAACCGGGCAGAGACGCACAGCGGGGATGGCGGGCGCTCTGAAGCCAGCCGCATTCTAGGTACCCACCCTTGTTTTGACTTGGAAATGCTCAACAGGATGAAGCTAATCTAGTTGCTGAGTCTATGCTATGGCAGTTTCGTCCCTAGTGTGTGTTAGTGTATATTAGTGCTCTTATTTGATATGCTCATGCAAAAATTAAAAAGTGTATGCATTTTGTTTTTTTAGATTTTAGGGTTTGCAATCATTGTTATAAAAGGTGGCAAAATGTTCATATTCGGACCTTGAGCAAATTCAGAACATAACCAATTGTTCACAAACAGTTAAAACAAAAAAGTGCCAACAAAAAAGCCACTTTGTCTGCAGTTATTTCATTTAGACTTTTTTTATTGTCATGTAACCATTTTCTCAGGAGGTACAGTATTTAGGGTCATCACCGCTAAATGCCAAGAAAAAGAAACAACCCTCACATATGAAAATGTATGGTTTCAGTAGTGCCCACTGCCAGACAATACATGTCAAAATTATATTGAAAAAGCACTTTTTCAGATTTGTGGACACCCTCTTGAGTACAGCAGACAATAGTGTTTATTGATACATGAATGTTGGTATGTTTAGTCAAGAAATCATGTGAGTTTCTGTGTTGTTCATGTCATCCATACTCCTTACTACAGCACTTTGGGAATTTGCATCCAGTGCAGGCCATTTGTTGCATTACAGTGATTTACACCTTCTATATCATTGTTATTTTCTGTCTCTTTACTCTCACTAGGACTGGTCGGTTAAATATTGCTTAAAAATGTCTGTGTCAGACTAAATTGGCATAAAATGATTCAACCAGAGAAAAATGAATTAGATAATGCGGACAGTATGGTTATTGTGCTGTGTTCTGGTTTTTATTCCCCCACTTTTCAAGTCCAAATGTACGCCCTACCAGACTGTAGGAGGTTAAGTTCAGTTATTTTTTTCTTTCTCTCTTTCAGTCTTAAATTTGAACTCTTTGAGTTAGATTAATTTGAAATCTAAAGTGTGTGGAACGTTACACCCAGTGCAGAGTGCCACACATTTTGGCAACATTTAAAATTAGATTTCTTCTTCAAAGAATATGATTAAGAGCTTCAAGTGGCTCTTAAATGCACACATAATAGTCTTACATGAGACTGTGCTCAGTTTTAACTGTTTTCTTAATTATTAACCCAGTTTTTCCCCCCTCACCTTCTGAATTAGTCCTCAGAAACATTCCTAACTATCAAATAAAAATGCTGCAATTCCCTCCCTCTCGGTAGACGAGGACAGTCTGAGTGAAGAGGAGCAGGGACCCTTGGTACTAGACCAGACATGGAGAGGAGACCCAGACAGCGAGGCCGACAGCATTGACAGTGATCACGAGGATCCTTTGAAGTAAGCTCTTAGGATTTTTTACTAAACTGTCATTGTAATTTTATTGTTTTACATTGTAGTGTGAATATGCATATTCACTTTCCAGTTAAAGGTTGAGAGCTTTAAATTAGAAAGGAATTTCACTGAAATGTGAGCTTGGCTTTGAGGTGGAGAAGATGTAAAACTACAATGACCAGAATGCTTTGAAATGTACCTTCAGAGGCTCCCTTGTATTCTCACCAAGGGGTCATTACAGCAGATTAATCTGCATTGGTAATTTTGCAGAGGTTTTACGCTGGATGCCCTTCCTCACGCAACCCTCCATGGTGAGAGGGGCATGTGTCCCCACCTGGAATTGAACCGGGGACCTTGGCAGTCTTTTATTTCATAGACGTTCCTCTGGCTGCTGCTGTTGTGCAGATTTAGCAGCACAGTTTGTAGTAGCTTGAAACTACAGGCAACATGGAGGGAACTAAGATATACAATGGCAGACATGCATTCCACAAGTACCTAATGGAAGCAGTCATATTTACAAAACCATTAAAACAGCTTGCGATCTCTTAAGAAAAATAAGTTTAATTTAAACAGCGCGTCTCAGTGTATCTACGTTACCTTCATTCTGCTGATACTAAATGTGCATTACAGTTTACAAGGCCTCTTTAAAGGAGCAAAACCTTCATATTTTGTGTAGTGTGGCTGTTGAAGCACAACTAATGTTGGAAATTAGCAATGGCTGTGCAGCACATCACTTTCTTGGTTTGTATTGGAGCTGTATTAAACTGCATTGTCCCTATCAAACTAACTTTATAGAAATAAACGTTGAGCTCTTTATGGATTAAGAGTGCAGGAATTATTAGTTACTTCTCTGCAATTTTCACACATCTACTTGGCTGGAACAGACCCTGTGGCAGGTCGGTTCTGGCCCGCAGGCCGAATGTTTGATACCCCTCCTTTAGACTATTGTTTTGGTCAAAGCAAAGAAGTCATATGCAACCATATCAAGGCTAAAATCATTGGCAAGCTATTAGTGACTATTAGCTCTGACTGTCATAAACCCCCAGATCATCATCCATCAGCACAACACAGTGTTGTATACTACCTTCAATATTAATTAATTGATAATCTTAGGATAAAACAAACCTTGGGTTAGCTTTTTAGCCACTTGTTGGACATTTTGAAGCTGAATAGAAATTAGATTTGTACTTGTTTGTGTGATTGCAGACATGCTGGAGTGTACACTGCAGAGGAAGTGGCACTCATTACTAGAGAAAAGCTCATCAGGCTCCAGTCCCTCTACATTGACCAGTTCAAACGCCTGCAGCACCTGTTGAAAGAAAAGAAGCGTCGATACCTGCACAACCGCAAAGTGGAGCATGAAACTCTGGGTAAAAATGCGACAAATAAGTGTTTACTGCTCCATCTTCTCATAGTGCCCTCAGTGTTTATCATGTTTATTTGTATTTGTTTATGTTGATGACAGGGAGCAGCCTCCTGACGGGGCCTGAAGGTCTTTCCATGAAGGAGAGGGAGAACCTGAAGAAGCTAAAAGCTCTGCGTCGATACCGTCGCCGGTACGGGGTGGAGGCCCTGCTGCACCGGCAGCTCAGGGAGAGGAGGCAGGCTGTGACAGAAGGAGCCCCTCAGGTGGGAACATAAATGCAAATTAGGAGAACCACTGAGCACTCATACCGTCATTAAAGGATCCTTCTTCACTCATTGTCTTTGACAGTTATTTGTCATCCAGGAATCCTTACAATATATTTACTTTTGTGGATGTTTCTGCCTTGTTTTGTTTTTTGGTCACCGTCTTATCCAGTGCTTTTTTTCTCTCCCCATGTTGTAGCCGTATACAAGAACAGTGAGTGAAAAATGCATCTCCTTCGTGGAAGGAACCCGATGTACCAACCCCTGCCTGCCTATGGCCCGACACTGTGTCTCACGTATCCTCTGATGTTTTCAGTAGTGGGTTCTGGAGTTGTTCAATGAAAGACGATCAGCGTTGTAGTGCTGGGTGGTATACAGAATGTATCACTATACCGGTGTGAACAGACAGAAAACCCACTATGGCTTATGAATGGTTTTTTAAAAAAATGCATTTATTACACTAAAACTATATTTAACAAAAAGCGCACACAAACAGCATGCTGGGTAATGCTAGCTTGTCAGATAGCACAACACTCTATTGTAATATATTCAAGAATGGTAAAGATAAATGAAGGATGGAGAAAAGAGAAAGAGAAGGCTTGAAAATAACTGCCGACCACGAGATGAGTTAGGTTTTCTGTTTGCTGGGTTTTCAGTTTTCGACGAGCAGTTTGATGCGCAATTTATAGTACAGCGCGTGTGTCCGTCTGCGTTGATATTTGCCAACATGGAGGAAAATAGAACTAATGCAGACGCGCAGTCCTCCAAAAGGCCAACTATGAGTAGCTCGACGTGGATGATGCAGTGCATAGGTCGAATGCTGATCGGTTGAAAAGTAGTTTGGGACAGGCAGGGAGCAATAGTGGAGTTCCCAATTAGAGGGAGAAGTCCAAAAAATGTAAAGATTAAAAAAAATCACAAAAAGCACAGAGGGGCTGCAGTTGATACTCTACATTGTTTTAAACACACTAACTCCCAGTCTTTGCCTGAAGGACAGACAACAAAAAAGAATAACCCACAGACCGGTCATTGATTTCTGGTCACGCTGCTTCACAGTGAGCGAGGCTCAAGCAGCTCCTCATACAGCGACAGAGAACCAGATGAAGCAACAGAATCACGTTGTTTACAGCTAATAGGTGGTCTTAATTTGTGACACTGAATTTGGAAGAATAAATTCAAGTGGTGTTCATTTCAAAGCTACACTTCACAGCTTATATTAACCATGAGACAGATGTTGAGTATTTAAAAAGGAACAGCATCAAATGGTTTACTTTAAGTGACTTTTGACTAACCTGAAAACATTACAGGCATTTTGTTGGAGACTGAATGAGTCTCTATAAGCCTCTGCAAAAATTATTCATCAACAGTCTGACAGTAAATTTGTAGTTTTTGTTGAGATATATATATATATATATATATATATATAGTGCATACTCCTTACAGAAGACTAAGCCACAGTATACCTCTTTAAAGTCCCTATTATGCAGAAATAATTGCATAATACTGTGAAACTGCCATACTCTTAAAAAATAATCTTACACAAATTTTTATTAATTCCACCTAGCATTATAACACAATTTATTTTGTTTTGGATATGTATGTTTAAGGCATTTCTATAACGGTAACTAGCTGGAGCTTTCTGCTGATTTATGCCCTTTATTCTACCTTTTCTGTTTCCGTCCTCCTCACCTTGGCCCCAATCAAGAGCAAGCAGCTTGCAGTAGCTGGTTGGTTTCAACGGGAGCCTAAATAAACTCCTTCCTGTGGTCTGTTGATTTTTCCCAGAGTTACAAAGGGGCTAATCAGTTCAGTTGGAAGGAACAAAATCTTTTTCTTAACCTACTTTCATTGAGAGTAGCGTCACGCTTTTCATATTTTTCGGTCAGTAGGAATTACTTTGTGTTCTTTTAATAGCCAGTTTGGTTTGAGAGTTATTAACCTTAGCACTGCCAGCTATACGACCAGCAGTGAATGAAATCACCGGAAGTGATCAATGTATAGACGACCGGCAGTACACGAAACTTATCTGGGACGTCGATATATTGAGGTCCTGTAGTACTAGGGTTAAACTGAGTCCACACATCAGTGCTGCATTTTGAACAAACTGTAAAATACTTTGTTTTATGCAGTGTGTTAGGGATTTTTGTCTGAGCACAATCAAGCGTGACTGTAATAGAATAAGTAGCTTTATATTGACAAGCCAGAGCAAGATTACTTCTGTCAGAATAACCGTGGTAATATTTGTGACATTGTGGCTTTTTAAGATAAAGTACCCCACAGAGTTGGCATAGTTTTGTTCTGTTCAGAGTTGCTTTTATTTTCAGTTTAGTTTCCAGAGTTTGTTTGCTTGTTTCAGTTTAGTTTTTATAGTGTAAAATTGTTTAGTTTTCAGTTTGAGGCTTTTTAATAATTCCCAGATGGAGGGTATTTGTCAGGGGCAAGAGTTGAGAATCTGAGGACAGGTATTAAAATACAAACACTCTGTGAAAGCAGTTGACTTAAAAATAAAAACTGAAACGATGTAGGTCCTTAAAAAATTAACTAAAATAAACATCTCGAGGAACTAATATGTTTTTCATTCCTAGATTTAGGCAACAGTGTTAACCGTTCTCTGGATTTTTTGTAATCCAGTCTCTCAGTGACAAGGTCCAGATAGGTTTTTCCTCGATATTTGAGACAGATCTCTTCTCATGACGAAATATGTTAGTGGTGTCAAAACAAAAACAGATCTACTGTGAATAGATCCTGCGGGATTAGATGTTTGACTACCATGTGCCACAAGAACAGCTTCAGTACACCTTGGCATTAGTTTCTTTTCAGGCTGCTTTCTCTGTTTTTGTGTGATTTAATAGTTGTGAATGGACCATCTAATTCTCCTTGACATCTGCACGCTCAGACATCTACCAGGACAGCAATCAGGTGCTTTTTAAAATGTGCCCGGGGCTCAAAGATGTCCCATGTGACCGTACGGTGCACATGGGTCAGTCCGATGACCCCCGCTGCCCGCTGCACCTCACCCTGCCTCCCCCCATGTACCAGCCTGAGCAGGAGGCTCCACCACAGGAGGAGTTCACCCCTGCAAGTAAAGACATGTACCTTAGTGCGGCAGAGCTTCAGCCGACAGAGAGCCTTCCTCTTGAGTTCAGTGATGTACGTAGATATGTTCATCTACCAACATCTTCTCTCTTAAATGCATAACATGCTCCTTATGTGCTTCAGTGGTCCTGTCCTGTAGCACAGCTAAGCAGGGCCTCTGTTTTTAAATGAGTCTTTTTACTGGATTTTAGTTTCACATTAGAGTTCCCCTCTGTATTTTCAGATAGAAGTCATATTTTTCTGTGTACTGACCCTTTCCTGAAGTTGCTGCTTCACATTGAACAGTAGGATGTGTAGTTTTGTAGAAAATCTGTGACGGTGTAAGCAGGGATTGTTTGAGTCAGGTTTCACTACATGGATATAAACATATTCTATCCCGTTTGAGTTTTAGCTCAGTTTTAAATACTTTTCTGAGTGGAAAAGTACAAACAACAGCTACAAATGGCAGCAGACAAAAGGCTCTTACAGGAGCTGGTGATTAACCCTCAAGTGACTGAAATAACTGAAGTGAAATCATTTATGACCTTATTATACCTTTTTTATGGTTCTGGTTATGTTTGTCATGTCTATAATGTTTTCTTTATCTACGACTGATATTGTAAAAACGTTCTAATCTAAGTAATTAGGGGTTTAAATGATCATTATTCAAAATCTTGAGCTGTTTTTGTCGTCACTTTAGGCATTAAGTATCTGCCTAAAGGCTTCCGCAACAGTAAATCTTTCTACTCTTGATCAGTTAGCCATGGTTTGTTAGCCATGGCAAAACATCTCAGTGTAGTGATTAGAATTGTAACAATGTGAAAAAAGAAACATAACATTGTAACACACATTTCCACACAGTTTTCCTCACCAATGGGCCAATTCATGTTTATGAGAAATTGCGTAAGGATTAGATTGACATAATCATGGTAGGAAACATCGTAGGATTTATAAATATCACAGTGACACAAATGAATAAACCGTAAATGACCACACTGGGTCACTTCACGATTAACACATCTCCAACTAGGGATGGGTACCAGTGCCAGAACGGTCCGTACCAAAGCACTGTGAGGTGCCTGGACAAATGGTGCTCCTATCTGTGTTTCTGCACCAGTAATTCATTCCAGCTGAGCTGTTCAAACCTTAACAAAGCTGCTGATGTCAAGTATTTGTAGTCGCTTTTTTGTTTCTGTGCTCTCCAATTTTGGCAATGAGGCAGAAAGTTAAAAAGCATCCACTTAACTAAATTGAATGAAAGTGGGCCTAATTGCTGCACACTGAATATAAATGTGCATAAGCAATATAATGCTGCAGACCTCAGGAAAGACTTAAAAATACAACTTTTCTTTAAACAAGCTGTGCAGAATGTTTGCTTTCAAGCACAGTGGTGTCTTAAGTGCAGCCTACCAGCCCCCATGCTGATAGTGTTTGCCAAAATTTAAAAATGCAGCTGAATTTGGGGGTTTTCCTGGGTCAGAAGGGGCCTTTGGTGGGTGACTCTCAACATAAGCACATTTTGTCCACGTATACAGTAGTTATAGCAGTGAGTCTGTGTTACCTGACTTGAAGTCTATGCTTTTTCCTGTTATTTGGATAAGCAAAAATCTCTTTTGTTGGAGAAAAATTACCCCACTTAGAAGAACAATGGATTTTCCTCTAGTGAAAGGCCAAAACATCTTCAGTGGGCAACAGAAATTTTATATGCAGGAAAACCCTGGAAATGATCTCAAGTCAAACAATATCTCTTGCTATTAACAAAAAAATGTTTATTAACATAGACAGTTATCATCAATAAGCTGTTCTTTAAGTGCTTGCAATTAAACCTTAGACAAGCAGCAGCCTCAGCTGCTTCAGTGGAAAATCAGTCTTATTCTGAGGAGCTAGAAAAGGAAGGAGCACAAAGAAATCGATCAGAGTAGTCATAACCACCTTCATTTTCATTTTGCTGAACGTACTGAGGGTAGCCTCAATAACATTCTAACAATACCCATCCATACATCCGGCACATCAGCTTTACCTACCTGTACAGTCAAAGTAGTACAACATAAACTATCCTCAACCCCCAAAATAAGGCAAAACCCTTTTACTGCGGTACAGCTTTCATGTTGGAGAAAAACAGAGAGGGCCAACCACAGAAGTGCGTGATAAGTTGTTATTTGAAATAAAATCTATTTTTATTAAATCCCTTCCCTAATAGATCCATTAAGATTCAGAATCAGAATATCAGAATCAGAATACTTTATTAATCACAGGGGGAATTGCATAATTTCATGTTTTAAATTGATCCAACTACAGATACTAACTCGAACTTGAAAATTACCACAGGAAGTGAATTGTGTACATGAACATTAAAAGAAAAAGCCCCTACAGTAACTGTGGTGATAAGATTTATATTTCATGGGCATCCCTGTTTTGCAGGACCTGGACGTGGAAGGGGATGGCATGCAGGGTCCTCCGTCCCCTCTGCAGTTCGATACAGCCCTGGCCCTGGAGGACCAGACCATCAGAGCCATAGCTGAGGCCCCGATGGACATCCTCACTGGAGAAGACCCAGACCTGGACACCTCAGGACAGGAGCTCTCGGAAAGAGACGTGGACGCCATCATGAATGACCAGGTTAACTCTCAGTTAGGAGTCCTGTCATACTGAATCTCTTAAATCATTTGTTGGCAGGTGGCGCTCATGCTCTTTGTTCAGTCTGTGTCAGACTCAAATAACTTCCATGTTCTGTGTTAATGCAAAAAAGGCAGATTCCTCAATTCTTCTAAAGAATGGTGCTCAAATGTCCATATGTACCTCAGGAGTTTTTTTGTTGCTGGGGATCCCAACAGCTTGCTTTTCAGTGAATGTTACAGTCATTTCAGATTAGTGAGGAGCATTGTACACGATTATATTGTCAGCCTCATGAGAGAACTGCACTGAGCTCAAAAGTTCTGCTTTTGATCTTCTGCTCTTACGATGTTCATTGATTTGATTATTCATATAACACTTTTGCAAATCAGAGTTGCACAAAACAAAAATTAAAATACTAAGGATGCAAACTGAGTACACAAAAAATATGTTAAATAACCAGATACAGTTAGAGCATATCCTTTGGTGTCTGATGTACAAGTGATGGTTTCTCTGTAAAATAAATAATAAAAATTAAAGATCTGCAACAAAGTTAAGAAGTGGCCTTTTGACTAAAGGTGGTTTTGGACACGTGAATATGTATGTATGTATTGTTTGTGGCCACAGGACATCAAATATTGAGAGATGTGGAGAGAAACTGAACCAAACTAATAAGCAGAACAAAAACTTCCTTTGTTTGCAGAGAGCTCAGATCTAACACAGATGGTTCTGGAAGTAATGATGAAGGCGATATACATTTAAATCACAATCCGAGAGATCTTCAGCCAGACTTACGGTTCTGTATTTGTTTGTTTTCATGACTCTCCAGCTAAATAGAACATGGCAATTAAACCAGCACAGGGCCCCAAAAAGTCAACAGTGTGTTGCCTGCTTGTGATATGCAGGGAGAAAGGGAAGGTAATAACACAGCAAAGTTCACCGCGAAGAGGAACACATACAAATAACCATCAAAAATACAGAGGGCAGCACAAAATACTTAGAAAGAAGTTCTTTGTATATTGTGGCTTCAGGCATCTCTCTCCTCATTTCTTAGTTTTTACATCCTCACAACTTAGACCCTCCTATCAGTAACGTGATGAAGAAATGCAATAAGAGGAGCTGAGGCAGCAGGCATTTAACAATATAAGACATTCTCACCTCATGGTAGGGGCTAAGCTAAAGGACTAACAACAGCACGAACATAACAAAGCACACTACAGAACCAATTTTAAATGGGATTATCAGTGAAAAGGCCAATGATAACACAGTTTGACAGGTTGAAAATAGTATTTTTGCACCAACAAGGGGATTTCCAAAGGGCTGTTAGCTAAAAAAAAAAGGCATATCTGAGCATGGTGTGCATCGTATCCTTAAAACATTTGAAAAAAAAAACTGCATAAGCGGAGGACAAAAGAAGAAGTGGCAGGACTAACAAAAAACTATCCACAGCTGATGAACAGGATCTGAAAGTCACGTCCCTAAGGATTAAGAAAAAGACCTGACACAGGACCCGACAGGTGCATCTGGACCTTCAGTTGATCCATCTACTGTTTTCTGAAGCCTCACCAGAAATGGTCTCAGGTGGCTGTCAAGAAGGCATTCTTAAGAAAGCGACAAGGGATCAAAGGCTGAGGTGTTACACAAGAACTGGACTGAGAATCATTGGCAGCAGGTCTTACGGAGTGATAACTGTGTCTACAGTTGTCTTTAAAAAACACGGTGGAGGCTCTGTCATGGTTTGGGCTGCATTTAACCAGTGATGTTGGGGATCTTTTAAAATCTGATGGAATCATGAATGCAGAAAAGTATCAGATTTTGTTCCACCATGCACTACCATCTGGAAAGCATCTGATTAGCAATAGCTTCATATTTCAGCATGAAAATAATCCCAAATACATAGTCCGTGCAGTAAAAGCATACCTAGATAGAAAAACCTACACTTTGAACTCTGTCAGTCATAGATTGACCTCGCCAGAGCCTGGACCGCAACATTATTGAAGCAGCGTGGGTTCATCTTGACACAGAACAGACCAACAGGGAGCCAACATCCAAGAACAGCTTCGGGGTGTCCTTCAAGAAGCCTGGATAACTGTTCCTGAAGCCTGCTTCAAGAAATGACAAGAATGCTTTCCTAAGAGAGTTCAAGCTGTGTTGAACAATAAAGGTGGTCATAACAAATATTTACTTTCAAGCCAGTTAGAATTGTACACACTGTTTTTGCCTTGCGTACTGTATTTCCATTTATGCGTGTC